>PISX010018904.1:0-39317 GCA_004024625.1 Mellivora capensis
GAGGGGGTCGGGAAAGGTGGGTGGGGTAATGGACATTGGGGAGGGTATGTGCTATGGTTAGTGCTGTGAAGTGTATAAACCTGGCGATTCACAGACATGTAACCATGGGGATAAAAATTTGTTTATAAAAAATAAAAATTAAAAAATAAAACAACACAAAAACTAATAAATGTGTGTGGTTGTTTACCACCAGCTTCCTGGTGGTTGGTTATGGTATCAACTGGAAGGTGATCCACTCTCTAAACGTCTTTAAACATCTGCAGTCCTCAGTGAGACTCTGAATGGAAGCCATGGAAAGGAGCCAGGTATGTCAGTGGGGGGTGGAACAGGGACCCCACACAGGAGAGTGAGATGATCCGCCCACTGATCCAGTTCAGAAGAAACAGAGACTCGATGCTAGATTTGATCCCAGGGATGTAACACGGGCACCTCTGCTCCTGCATAGAATTTTCAGAAATTGTAAAAGACAGCATGGGATGCTCTATCAATTTTGGAATAAGAAGTTAAACCAATCCTACCCAAATCTGCAGTGTCTTGGATTAGGTTGAGAAGGAAGCCACAGTCATAACCTGTCTTCATCAGGTATTTTTTTTTTTTTTGGTCAGGTTTTGATTTGACAAATGTGTAACTAGAAATGAAAAAGAATACTTTTTCTTATGAAACTTTATTTTTATGTTGTTGAGTAGTAATATACTCACATTTTTAAAACCAAAGCAAAATGAGAAGATAAACACTCAAAAGACTCCCCTTTGCCCTGTCCACCCCACCCCATTCTCCGGTGCTCTATTTGTAACCATTTGCACTAATTCATTATTATTCCAGTGTTTCTTTATAAGACTAAATACATATTTTCATTCACCCTCTGTCTTATGCATAAGATAGAATACCATATACACAAAACATCTTAGAAATCTCTCCATGTCAGTGCACAGTGTTCTTCTTTATTCCTTTTTCATGACTGCATGGTATTCCACTGTGTTATGAGAAAGTATCATAGTTCATATATATAGTTTAACTGGTTTCCTCTTGAGAGACATGGGGGTTGTTTCTCAGTTTTTGCAATGATAAATGATGTCATAGTGAATAATTCTGTACCTGTGTCATTCTGAAAGTGTGCAGGTAAGCCTACAGGAAGTGGGACTGACGGGGTTGTGGGACAAAGGCACCTGGACAAAGGCAATGTAAGTGTTGTCAGGTTCTCCTCCTTTCCACAGAGGTCATACCATCCTGTACCCTCACTAAAAGTGTTTGAGTGCCTGCTTTCCCACAGCCTCAAAAGAGAGTGTGTTGTTAAAATTTTGGATTTCCCTCAGATTGATAGGTGAGAAATGATATCTTACTAATTTGCAATTTTCTTAAAAGAGAGGTTGAGCTGGGGCGCCTGGGTGGCTCAGTGGGTTAAGCCTCTGCCTTCAGATCAGGTCGTGATATTAGGGTCCTGGGATCGAGCCCTGCATCGGGCTCTCTGCACAGCCAGGAGCCTGCTTCCTCCTCTTTCTCTGCCTGCCTCTCTGCCTACTTGTGATCTCTCTCTCTTTCTGCCGAGTAAATAAATAAAATCTTAAAAAAAAAAAGTGAGGTTGAGCATCTTTTTTTTTAATGTTTAAGGGCCATGTGCATTTCTTTCTCTGTGAGCTATATTTTCATAGCCATTGACCCCTAACTGTTCTTTTTGTTTTGACCAAAGTTCCAAAACCCTGAAAATAATAGGTTGCAGGTACTTCTATATTCTAAAATTTTCCCATATCCATTTTTCCATAGTTTTGCGACCCTTAGCCCAATAACCAGGATATAAAGTAATTTAAATGGAAAGGGTCAAAATAAAGGAGTTCTTTGGAGAAAGCCACTGGTGTGCTGAGCATTTTCTATCCCCCTACCACAGTGGCAGCGGGGGAAGGGAGCTTCCTCAGGGCAAGCCTGGAAAGACAAAGTTCAAGGGAGCCCCACATTCAGAGAATCTGATTTGCGTACCCTAAAGCTTTGGAAGACACACTGGCCTGGTAACTGATTCCAAGGATAAGAAACTCAAGGGTCAAGAAGCTGAGGCTGTCAGGACAGACAGCAGGATAAAAAAGTGGACACCACCCTGGGAGCGAGCTACACATTCACTAATGGGAGGACACGGGGTCAAATGAGGAAGAAAACTGGTCTGTGGCTGGAGTCAGCTGTGGGAACAGACAGTCCTCCATTTGGCATGGCAAGGATCTGTGAGTTTCCACAAATCCAGAAGATACCTTGGAAAGTAACATCTTGATGTGACCTTTCCTGAAAAAGGACAGACTTCCAGGGCAAGAGAACTCCAGTAATGCCAGCAGTGAGAGTGGGTGGGATGCACTTAAAGGGGCAGGAGCTGAGGTAGTGACACAAGTGTCCAGGATAACAAAATACAAAATACATAGACATACATAAAAATAAGCATAAACTACCTTGTAAGTTAAAAAACCAGCATACTCTAGAGAGGGACATACAAAAATTAAATGGAGATATATACTATGTTGTGGGATGGGAGCACTCTTTATTTAACACATCTCCCTCCCCCTCAAAAAATGTGAAGATTCGAAGGGGGAGAAACTGACCAAATAATTCTTTAGTTTATGTACAATAAAGATGTATCCATGAATAAATATATAATAAAAGCTGAGAATAATCTGAGAATTCACAGAAAGAGTGGTAACTTACTTTTACTTGGTATGAAAAAACCCTATTTAAAAGTTCTAGCAGGTGGGGGGCGCCTGGGTGACTCAGTGGGTTAAAGCCTCTGCCTTCAGCTCAGGTCATGATCTCAGGGTCCTGGGATCGAGTCCTGCATGGGGCTCTCTCTGCTCAGCGGGGAGCCTGCTTCCCCCACCTCTCTCTCTGCCTGCCTCTCTGCCTACTTGTGATCTCTGTCTGTCAAATACATAAATAAAATCTTAAAAAAAAAAGTTCTAGCAGGTGGTACTGGCACAGAAATAGATCAGCAGAACAAAGGGGAATGTTCTATGATTCAGTATATAATTCAAATCACTGAGGGAAAAGTCAATGAATATTAATAGGACAAATGGCTAAACCATTTAGCAACTTAATAATAAAAAGATCCACCCCCAACCTCATTCCTTATACTAAAATAAATTTCAGATAGATTAAAGACTTAAATGTTTTTTTTTTCCATTAAACTGCTGAATTAGATTTATTACCTTGAGATTGGAAGGTCCCTTTAAGCATGGCACCAAAGGCAAAATATATAAGGAAAACATTGATAAATTTGACTATATAAACATAAAGCTTTTGTGTGGTAATGCTCGACATAAACAAGGTCAAAAGGGAGATGATAAACTAGAAGATTTGTTTATAAAATATATGATAGTCAGGGGAAAAATTATTATGATACAAAGAGCTTTTCATATCAATAAAAGACAAGCCCAGTACTTGAGAAAAAGAGGCAATTCACCAAGACAGAATTAGAAATGACCAATCCACATGCAGAAACCAAGTCATCATTCCCCTCCCCCCATCAGATTAATCAAACTGAAACACATCAACAGTGCCCAGCGGTGTAGAGGCTTTGGTTGGTGAGAATGTCAACTGGTATAAACTTTCCATTGAGATTCCTCTGACAATATGAAGTAAACACAAAATGTCCATCGGTTTCAATTTCACTCCTAGGAATGTAGCCTAAATGATAATTACATACAATTATACAAACTGTATAAGGTTAGCAAACATCTGGAAACGTGGTAAATGCACCACGCGCAGAAGAGTATTGGCTAAAGAAGCTATGGCACAAACTTTTAACATAGCCACTGTCGACATAAAATAATAATTAAATAAATGTGCTCGGGAAGGAAAGAAGCAATAGTTTACAAAACAACATGTGTAGTTGGACCCCATTTTGGTAACCCTGCGATGTGCCCAGAAAGTATGGGTATGGATGGGTACACGTGCATACATAAGCATCACCAAAATGATTCATTCATTCTTTTTCTCTCTCTCAAACAATCAGCATACTGTTTATGTTGTTTGTTAGTTTTAACTTTTTTGCTTCAGTGTATCACCCACGCACAAACCTGGGGGCAGAAAAAGCCACACCCTCTTTCCTCTCCCAAGGACAATGGTTGTGACAGGCGAGAGGCCCCAACACACTGGTTGATTGACTACTACTACTGATACTGGTTTTTCTCTTAGATGCATAGAATGGAAAAATAGGCAGCTTACAAAATCTGAATGTGAGATCAGCAATAAAAAGGAAGCACTGAGAATTCTTTTTTACTTCCTTTAAAATCAATTTAAATATTAACTTGATTCCAAGCTAATGTGGAATTGTAAGATAATCACGTCTGCTCTGGTCTTGGTTAGGTGCCCAGCTAAGACTTGAGTCAGAGACAGACTTTCACCTGTTTCCCCTAATTAACCTCCATCTGCCTGGTGGTTTGTGTTTCCTTCCAGAAGTGATGGGAGGGTTGCGATACCTTATAGTGAAAAAAGATAGATATAAAAAGCCCTATGTTACAGCAGTTAAGGACAATGGTTTAAAATACACACACACACACACACACACACACACACACACACACACCTGACTTTCCCCAAAATCAAAAGCGCTGTTCAAAGGTTAGCTCAAGGCCTGTCCAACCCCGAGAATGAGGACTAGACTTGCAGTCGGAAAATCTGACCACACAATTCAGGTCACATAATTGTCTGAACCCATTTCTCCATTCTAAAGTGGGGGGAAATGTTAATCCCTTACCTTCCCACCATACACATCTGTCCTGAGGAGAGAATGGAAGAATGTGCATAAACAAAAACTCCAGTGGAGAGAAATCAAGATTACGGGTGTGCACAGCCACAGATCAGCCAGGGAACAATCTGCTCCCTAGGGGCGCAACCCCCAGTTTTGATTCTTCATTTAGAAGGGAGCTCACAGCTGGGCCTCAGTGCTCACCTGGACACGCTGTCCCCAAGACGGTAACTAAGGGAGAGATCCTTCCTCCACGCCCAGCTTGGACCTAGTCTTATTTAGTGGCCCTCAAATCCAACTCTGAGTGCTGCCCGGCCAGTCCTTCCACAAACAGACCCTGCGTTCTCCCAGGAAGACCCACCTTCGCTCTCCTGAGATGCCCTCCCCGCCTTATCCATGAATCTGCTTGGGAAAAAAATGAACAGTCTTGTAGCAAAGCCACCAGGCGAATTTAGAGAACTTCTGGCTGCCCCCACCTCATGTTTATGAGAAAACAGAACTGTGGAAAGATGGTACATCTTCTTGCCAATGCTCAGGCCCTGCTTTTGTTAAGCAACACTACAGAGCAACCCGGGGCTGTCTTTGGGAACGTTCAAAGGCAGTGAAAAAGTCCATGTTTTTGTTATTTTAATATTCTTCCATAAACTGTTCCACACTTCTGCACTGTATGCAGAAGTACATTTTACCTAATATTTTACTTAATACTTAGTTATTTTAACTAGAAGCTTTTGCTACTAGGCAAGTGGGATTTCTTCCTCTCAGTGACAATTTTGCTAAGCTCTCCTGGGGACCACGGGAACTTCTTTGGCAGCTAATTCTACTTGGGAAAAAAATGAACAGTCTTGTAGCAAAGCCACCAGGCGAATTTAGAGAACTTCTGGCTGCCCAGAAATTAAGGGGCTACAGAAACATATGGTTTTTACAGGTCCAGTAAATAATAATAATAATAATAATAATAGCAATAATGGGAGTTCAGATTCTCTTTTTGGATAGAGGCGGCTTTCAGGAAAATCTTCACTCATCAGAGACCTTACCCTACACTAACCACGATAATTTGTAATGAGTCCAAATTTCGTTCGAAGGCTGTGAAAATAGTATGAGCTTCAATAGCTGCACATAAAAATTAAAAGTAGAGGGGTGCCTGGGTGTCTCAGTGGGTTAAATCCTCTGCCTTCGGCTCAGGTCATGATCTCAGGGTCCTGGGATCAAGCCCCGCATCAGGGAGCCTGCTTCCTCCCTCTCTCTCTGCTTGCCTCTCTGCCTACTTGTGATCTCTCTGTCAAATAAATAAATAAAATACTTTAAAAATTAAAACTAGAAAGCTATTTGTATTAGTCTTTTGAGAGCTCTACTTTGTAAGCCACCAAAGATGAGAGCAGGGAAGGTTCTAAATGCTGATCCTATTAAGAAGATGTGGTATATATATGCAATGGAATACTATGCAGCCATAAAAAGAAATGAAATCTTGCCATTTGCGACAACATGGATGGAACTAGAGGGTATTATGCTGAGCAAAATAAGTCAATCGGAGAAAGACAACTATCATATGATCTCCCAGATATGAGGAAATGGAGATGCAACCTGGGGGGTTTGGGGGTAGGAAAAGAATAAATGAAACAAGATGGGATCAGGAGGGAGAAAAACCATGAGAGATTCTTAATCTCACAAAACAAACTGAGAGTTGCTGGGGGGAGGGGGGTCGGGAGAGGGGGGTGGGGTAATGGACATTGGGGAGGGTTAAGTGCTATGGTGAGTGCTGTGAAGTGTGTAAGCCTGACGATTCACAGACCTGTACGCCTGGGGCTAATAATACATTATTATGTTAATAAAAATTTTAAAAATTAATAAAAAGAAATAAATAAGTGCTGATTACAGGTTATAGTCCAAGGTAGTACCTCAGAGGACAAAGGACAATTACTCCAAATACTGCCTGAATCTGCTGGGGCTGCCGGCTGTTCCTGAACACCCGAGCGTCAGGATACGGCTTCCCTTTCTCTGACTCTTCCCAGCTGGGGGCATCTACTTAGAGCCAGGTCTCCCCAGGCACAGCGGCTCCGCGGACAGTTTCCACCTGTTTCTATCGTTCCTCTCGTTTCCTCCTCTGCCCACCAGCCCACACCACCCGGATCTGACCCTCACCAACGCCCAGCGAACACAGCAGCCCATCCCGTCAGGAGCCCTGTCCCTCTTCCGCAGGACTGCAACCCCGCACAACTCCAGGGCCGTGTTCATATACACTGTATCCTGAGGCTGTATACTGGAGCTGTTCCCTGCCTGTCTCTCCCGTGCTTGTTAGCCTCCAGGCCTACGAAAAAGAGGGAGAAGAGGGAGAATACCATTGTTGCTTAGGAAAGTCACATGCCTCTGCGCCATTCATTTCTTCCTGAGCCCTGGAGTTATGCCATCAGGGAAGAAAGCTAAAGAACAGTGACTCACGGTTTAAAAGTCCAATCTAACATGTTCCATCTGCAAATTCAGCAAGTCAACGGGGCCCTGGACTGCTTATATCTAATGTGTCATAGTTCATGTCATGTGGCACGTGATTCACATGTCATGGCTCAGTAACAGTCATAGTTACTGAGGCTGTAGGTAAAGGGGAAGGTCCCATCACGCGCAGTCTTTCCCCTTCCCTGTAAACACATGGACGATGGCCATGGGCTTGACAGTGTTTCAGCCCACTGTGACTACACGAGCATCCGATCTGAAGGAAGACGCAGGGCATTTTCAAGAGAGAGTAATAAAATAAAAGTCAGGCAAGACTGCTATAAACTTTGGTGTGGAAGAAAAGAACAGCCGAAATTAACAGAATATATTTTTATTGGAATGATAACCTATGGCTTTTGAACACCTATAAGACACATGGTTCTGTATCAAAACTCCGCTGCCTCACAGCCGTCGCAGGGAACTTACTGGAGCAGCCAGGTTAGCATACTTTCTGTTAGTATGTCAATTAATTGTAGGAAAGGGGTTGCTTCTGAAATGTTTGACAGGTTGCCTCTGTCAACGATCTCTATCCTTTTCAATGACCTCCTTCATAAAGGCAAATTCTATCCCAAACTCAAGTCCATCTCACCACTCATTGTAGAAAGATGGATTCCAAATTAGTCCAGGGATACTATAAAGGTGCAGAGACTGTCCTGCATTCAACGTCCAGAAGAACTGACTCTCGGGAAGCACTCAGACGAAGACGGACGTCCAGCCCACATGACCCGTAGCCTGTGGTCAATACTACATTGTCTATCAAGGGTCTCAAGTTCACAGACACAGAACTGGTTGTGTAGCAAGCAGAGAAGACGTCAGCGATTCCCGAGCTTCCTCCACTTGGGGGGTTCCACAGAGGTTTTCGCCATCTTGAATCCAGAAATGGGGCCAAGCTGGGAATGGAAAAAGTTGCAGAACCACACACACCGGGACGGAAGCCTCACAGGGTCTCTGTGTAGGCAGACACCTGAGAAGTTGTCCTAGCACCTGCCCCAGCAGCGCTGCTTGCTCCGTACGTAGCACCCGTCTGCAATCTAGACGTGGAGGAGGAAAGGGGTCCTATGACACACTTGGGTTTTCCCTTGGCGCACCTGTACATGCGGCTCTTGACCCTCATGGGAAGCAGCGTGGGGGACCAGCCACCACTCCGTGAGTAGCCCTCACAGCTATCGCTGGTCCTGCTCCTTTTCTGCACCAGAAGGGCACCCCCTCCCTGCCCTGAGGCACAGAGCTACTCAAGCCTCTTACCTGATTAGTGCAGAGCCCCTGACCACCTCCACCCATGGCCCCTTTGACACTCCTCAAGCCCAGCTGTTCTTCAAGACTCCAACCCCATCCTTCCGCCATTCCACTCATTTCTCAAAAATGACAGTCTCACATACCACACGGCTGAGAAGGAGAGGAATGCGAGAACAATCACAACAGCCATGGAGCCCAGCCCGACGGCCACCATCTGCTGCGGCATGAACGACGAATCTGCGGGACAAAACCACACACTGAGCCCACAGCACGCAATCACGGCCCTCTTGGGAGGCACGTGGGCACCTGTGCTCACTCCGTGCTAACCCAGAGCTTGGCCCCATTTCATAAGCCATCCCAAGAAGGCCCAGAATGCCTCTGCATCCCCTGAGTCGGCCCCTACGGTGTAGGCCTAAGGAAAATGCAGTCCCAGGGTATTTCTGAAAAGGAAATGGAAAAACCAGGCCACATTCAAGTCACAGGGGATTAAAGAAAAAAAGCTCATCTTCCTGTGCATACAAATACAGTCACCTGCACCTGAGAGTTTTTCTGGGCAGTTCTCCTTTGCACTGAGGAAGAAGGCACTCTGACATCATATGGAATTTTGCTCCAAAAATGACAGGTAGCTCCCATGGTCAAATATAGCAAATGAGTCTGTCTGATGGATGGGGTCATCTGTTGTTTTCCCGACACACCAACAAGGATAGTACCTTCCTGCTCAGCCCAGCAGGTTGTCATGAGGCTAAAGTAAGAAAATAAATGTAGGGCGCCTGGGTGGCTCAGTTGGTTAAGCGTCTGTCTTCAGCTCAGGTCATGGTCCCAGGGTCCTGGGATCGAGCCCCGTATCAGGCTCCCTGCTCAGTAGGGAGTCTGCTTCTCCCTCTACCTCTGGCTTGTGCACGTGCCTGCACACCCTCTCTCTTTCTCTAATAAATTAATAAAATCTTTTTTTTTAAGATTTTATTTATTTGTCAGAGAGAGAGAGAGAGAGCGAGCACAGGCAGACAGAGTGGCAGGCAGAGGCAGAGGGAGAAGCAGGCTCCCTGCCGAGCAAGGAGCCCGATGTGGGACTCGATCCCAGGACGCTGGGATCATGACCTGAGCCGAAGGCAGCCGCTTAACCAACTGAGCCACCCAGCCGTCCCAATAAAATCTTTTTTTAAAAAAAGAAAATGAATGTAGGAGTTCTCTGAAAGACATATATATGTTCTATTTGGGGTTTATCATGTGTCAGCTGCAGGGAGATCCCTTGCTATGCACTGAAGAACACCCACACTTGAGTGGCCCGTTTGGGCCAAGTGACTGAATCAGAGCACCCTGTTCTACACCAAAGGGCTCATTTTAATTTGCAAACAACTGATTGAGCACTTATGATATGCCAAACATTGTCCTAATGACTTCTCCTGACCACCTAGGGAGTACTATAATAGTAGTACCACGTATTACAATAATAGTGCCTAGCGTCAAGACACTGAGTGCTATAAGACACTGAGTACTATTATTATTCCCATTTTACAGATGAGAGACTGAGGCATGGTGTGGTTCAGCAACTTGTCCAAGAGCACACAGCTAATATATAAGAGTCAGGATCCAAACCCGAGCTGTCTGGCTCCAGCATCTTGGCTTTTTAACCGCAACACCATGCTTTCCCAGTGCAGATCTGAATCCAGTTCTATCTTTGCCAGAGCAGGCCATGCTCCCCTTCAGAAGTCCAGAGTGGAGGCCCTGCTCCTTGGGTGCACAAGCTGATGATGATGGGGCCTCGGACTGTAGCAGTTCAAGTTCCTCTTTAAAAGAACAGGAGTCCACATGCAATGGTGCGGCAGACATTGAAAAGATCTTGGGGGCTGATGGTACATACATAGAATCAAAAAAGAGAAACACCACCTCGCTATGGAAGAAGTGTAAGAAAGTGCAACTAAGTTCAAATTCTGCCTGATGATTTGTCGTGGTTGTCACTGTTGGGATATCAAATTATTTCCCTTTTTGTTACCCTCCTTTTACTGATGCCCCAGGCATACACTTAGTCTGTCCTCTGGGCCATCCAGAGCTGCCCGGGGAGAGCTGAAAACAGCAAAAGCAAAGATCTGCTAAGTAACGAGGAGGGGCCTGAGGGGGAAAAAAATGCAGCCTCTGGACATGAGACCCTCAAAACATAGAAGACTCGCTTCCCTGTCAGCAAGCGAGGCTCATCCTAGAAGAGTTGTATGGACGGGCATAATCTCCACAACCAGGTTAAGAGCAGTGTGGTTCTATTCTCACAGGATAGCGGCTCCAGCAAAAGCGGCCCACAGAATACACTTCTTGCTAAAAGGCTCTGCAAAACCCATTACCTTGTCAAGAGAGAGACCTTCCAGAAAAACATGGCTGATGTCATTTGGCTGCCTTTTTCAGAAGAAAAAGGCTTTGATATTTTAAAAAGCCATACTACAGAATGGGAAGAAGGAGCTGTGGTTAAACCAGAAAGCAGCAGAGAAAAAAAGTCCGGGGAGTGACTTGAATGGCTACCTATTAAAGCAGTGCAGGGTCAGCAGAAGAATGAATACAGAGGGACAGAATAGCGTAGAAACAAAAGCCATGTGTATCAAATAATTTCCAAGTCAGGTTGTCCAAGTCTGTATCTGAACACCCTAACTGTGGACTCCGGACAAGTTTTTCAGCCATTCTGGGTCTCAATTTCCCCACTGAGGATTGATCTAGTAACATGGGAATGATAATAATAGTACCCCCTTATAGGGTTATTATGAGAAATGCGTGAGATAAGTCATGTTAAGACTGTGCCCGAGACACAATAGGCAACTGGCAAATGTTAGCTATGGTTCATTATTGATGTTTTGTTACTGGTTCAAGTCATTGGGGGAAATGATATATTATTCAGAATTCATGTTGAGAAAACTGGCTGACTGTCTACAATACAGTGATTTTAAAAAAATACAGTGATTTTGATCATTAGAGCTTATACTATATATAAATATAAATAAAATCCAGACAGATTAAAGACTTAAATGGAAACCTCAAGGAGTTAGAACAAAGGGTAAGTGAATCCTTATCTAAAATATTTATCTCAAGCAGGTATGAATTGTCTAAGTGTATTTACTAATGCAGAAACCCTAATGCTCCAATCATGGGATCTGCTGCTGTTTCCACCACAGAGCCACCTGCTAAAAGATCTTGCATGGCCTTGACTTCAAGTCATCATCAACTATACTTTGTGAGCTCTGTCTTCCTCATATGAAGTTCCCCATTCTCTGCTCATCTCTGTTCGACTCGAGTTTGCTCTTCAAGATTTCCTAAAGATCACCTGCTGTGGTTCCCCATCTCACTTGCACATTTAAGAACCTGCTAGAATGTGCTTCATCTGGGTCAGAAGGCTTTAATTTATGTGAATCAGTTAGCTCTTCTCTTGCTTTTAAAATATCCCCTCACAAACCAACAAGACAGAAGCAAAGTAGGAGTTGATGGACCTGACTTTCTCTTGACCATGCACCAGCAGGACATATTCACCCGAAGCAATGGGCCCACACAAATATCTCTTACTATGGACGTAAATATTGGGAAATATTTGTTTTTAAATTCTGCATAACATGGCTTGATTTTTGGCTCCAGGTATGATTCTTGCTGGTATAGGTCTCTTAGTCTACTCTGCGTATGTGCTCTTTGAAAATCGGAGTCAGTGCAACCCAGAGCCCTCACAGGGTAGCCACACAAGATTTCTTTAGGGACTTTCCCAGTTAATTCCTCACTGAGAAAATTTACAGCTGGCCAATTCAAATTACCATTTTTTCGAGCTTTGCCATCTTCTGGTTACCCTCCCTCTCATGGTTTCATGCCATAAATTCATGCTTATTTTTCTTCTGAGTCACTTGTAGAATATTCTTTTGGAAACTTGAGGGAATCATGTGTTAAATCAGATTCGCAGTGACTCATTCTTGGAGAGAGTAAATCCATTAGGTTAAATGCTGCCACTCTCTTCAGGGTGGCTCCCAGAGGAGGTACAGGGTTCATGAGGCGTGACAGGGCTTCTCCGGGCTTCTCTTTGAACTCTTCCACTAATGCAAATGTCACAGGTGCTGAAGAGAAAGTTAGAAAGACTCCATGCCCACCCTCAAGCTTCTGGACAGCTTGAGAACACCCTGTAGCTATGGACATTTTTTCATGAATTTATATGAACAGGGTCATTTCCTGAAAGCAATAATCCTGTTCTCTAAAAGGTACAAAGAATTTGCACCACGATGTTGAGTTAATGTGTTAAATTCCTCTCTGCTAGCCTGGGGTCTCCTCACTTGAGTTCTATGCAGAGTGGGAGATGACAAAGGAGATCAAAGTAGAAAATTAATTTAGAGATACAGAACACCTGATGAATCAGCAACATTTTTAAATTCATTTTCTATTGCAGCCTAACAAATCACCATAAACTTAGCAGCTAGCCCCCACTCATAACCTCGCAGTTCTGTGAGCCAGCAGTTCTGGCACGTTGCGAGTGGGTCCTCTGTTCAGCATCTTCCAAGGCTGAAATCAGTATGTCAAGTGGGCTGCATTCCCCTCTGGACCCTCTGGGGGAAGAATCTGCTTCCAAATCCTTTGCAATTGCAGGACTGAGGTCCCCATATTCTTACTGGTGGCCAGCCATTGTTCACTCAGCTCCGACTGGCCACCCACATTCCTGCCATGCGGTTCCTTCCACCTTTGAAGACAGCAGAAGAAACCCTTATTTATGTCAGACCCATCTCGCCCTTTGAATCTCCAATCTCCTGTTTCTGACCTCTAGATCCAGATTTAAAGGGCTCATGTGAGGGTCAGATGTATCTGGACAATCGCCCTCCTTGGGACCTTAATTACATCTTCGAATCCTTTCTCAGCAACACTTACAATAGCCTTTGAATGAGGAACTGAGAGGAGGTGGATGTATCCCAGTGGCCAGGAATTTGTGAGGCCACATCGTAATTCTCCCAACCACAATGATGAAGATTTAATGTATGCGTGTGCATGTTTGTGTATGTGTGTATACATACAAGTGTACAGCCTACACAAACACATACACACTAGGCTATGTCTTGATGTACATCTTCTCTGCTTCACTTAAGTATTGCACTTACTGTGCTTCATTTTTCATCCGACCCTACTGCTGGTTGACCAGTAATCCTTCAACTCAATTCATTAAATTCTGATTAGGCACTGATGTGTGCCAGGCACTGGTCCTGTTCTTCATGTGTTCTCCCTCAGCAGTATGAAATCTACTGAGACAAGTGCACTAGTTGCTCTAGAGTATGGCAGAATGGCTAGAGAGAGGGAGGGAGAAAGAGAGATCCTGCCCCATGGAGAAAATGAAAAAGGCTTCAGAGAGGACACTGCATTTGATTTTAACCTTGACGAACAGATGGGATTATAATAAGCTAATAAACAGAGATTACAGGAAGGTTATAGGGCAATCCAGGTAGAAATAAATAGGTAACTGTATGAACAAAGACATTAAGGTAAGTAAGAAAAGACCATAACCAGAGAAGATCGGACACATCACTTTGAATGGAGAAGATGAGAGGCAACTAGAAGGGTATGCTGGTGTCAGACTGAGGCCTTAGAAGCCAGTCTAAAATGTAATGGAGAACTTTGGGAAGAATCATCAGGAGAAATAACCAAATCAATGCTGTAATTTAGAAATATGAGTCAGACATGTAGGCTGGAGTAAAGAAGCCCCTGAACACCGTGGTGGGAGAGAAGAAAGGAGGCTCTTCCAGTTGTCTGTGCTACAGATATACAGGCCTGTGCTCAGGGGGTGAACCCAGACATGAGATGGGCACACCCTAGTTGTAAAATGTGGGCTGAAAGGGAAAGGGAGTGGTCACTAATGAGTCAGGGGTTTGACCCCTATGACTGAAGAGTGTTCTGTAAAAACAGTTTGTGATCATCTCATATACATCAAATGACCTTTCCCTTGTGACTCAAGAAATCAGAGTCAGTACTTTGTGGCTAGAAGGGATCTGAGAGATCTAGGTAAGAGGCAGCTGAGAACCAGCCGAGTGAAATATAATTTCAAAGACACTCTGCTGAGGAGTAGCAAGGCTCAAGCAAGGAAGTCCAGGACTTTGCCTTTCCCCTCAAACCAAACTGGTTCCCTGGTAGTCATCACAAAGATCTGCTAGGGGCAATCTACATAAGGTAAATAACAGAATTCGTCACTGGGCAAAGGTGAGAATGGGGCAGATGCTTGGCATGGATGAACTGGAACAAGTTCAGGACTAATCTGGATCCTAGTTCTCTCCAAATTACTTTCTGAGATGGCAGTCTCCAACATTTCTACAAAGGGGGACTACCAGAGGTGAGTGCACAACAGGTGGATATGTATGTCAGAATTGCCTTCAGCAATTTAAAAAACAGTGGGCTTCTCCATTATCTCTAGAGCCTTCCAATAGTTTGAATACAAAGGTTTGAGCTCTCTTTCGACACTGGTTCTTAGGCTGAGGAGGGTAAAGAAGGCACTACCAAAAGCCACTTAGATGTGTCCAAAGCAAAATCCTTCCTGTTAATTTTATCACAGTAGCCAGCTCTTTGGCAATTTCTTCCACTAGTTAGAGTGTTTTCGAATCATATCAAACAGCTCCTGAAACCAGTGGATTCTGGAAGCTCTTTCTGTGCCTGTCCAGGAGGCTTGCACATACCATTCTTCTGATAAAAGCACCTCTTTCTGTGTAGAAACTGCATTCCCACCCTTAGAGCCTTAGGGAATGCACTGGCTGAAAAATGTCCAAATATTGGAACATGTGGTTGTTTCTTGTGGCCTTCACTTAAATTCCAAGACAGGAAGCTTGGCCCATCTGCACACATTAGTGTAACAGCACACACCTCTGTGAAGGGAGACCCTCACCAATTAGGCTACGTAAAATAAGTCAGACAGAGGCAAATACTATATGATCACAGTTATACATGGAATCTCAAAAGGCTGAACTCTATATAGAAATAGAGAGTAGAATGGTAGTTGCCAGGGTCTGGGGGGCGGTGGAGAGAAATGGGAAGATGTTGGCCAAGGGGTACAAACTTCCAGTTATAAAATGAACAAGTACTGGGGATCTAATATTCAACATGGTAACTATACTTAACAATACTGTATTATAGGAATGAAAGTTCCTAAGAGAGTAGATCTTAAATGTTCACACAGACACAAATATATACACAGTACTTATGTGAGGTGATGGAGATACTAACTTAACATTATTTTGCTCATGATTTTGCAATACAAATCAAATCATCACACTGTACACATTAAACTCAATGTTACATAAGTTATATCTCAAGAAAGTGGAGGGGTGGGATGGGGGAGACCCTCGCCCTCTGGCAACCACAATCCAAGATGGCTGATGGTCAGGTAATGCCCCTTGCCCAGTAGAAAAGCCACGTCCTCTGCTCTTATTGAAGGTGGTGTGAGTAGAGATAAAAAGATGGGAAATAAGATTAGAAGACAAGCAGACAAATGAAGGAAGCCTAATTCTCCAGGTCCCTCCCAATCATTTCCTGCTGAGCACCCTCTACTGACAAGGTAACAGATCCCCATTGTAAAGTGTCCTTTGTTGGAATCCTTCTGGAAGCAGGGTTATGTGGGCATTTCCTCACCAGAGCAGCCTATTGTTTCGTGCTGCTCTGAGGGCAGGATGTAACGGGTTAAACTGATACTCCAAGCTAAGAGCAAAATTCCTCAGGCTGTTGCCAGGACTCATAAACCACAAAGAAAAGGTCCAGATGCAAAGGTCATAAACTTGACAAGATTTCTGGTATTAGCTACAAACTCATGGAATTCCTGGGAATCAAATCCACTGGCTGGTTGCCTGTTGGTTGAAAGAAATGTACTGCCAGGGAAATCCCACATCTGGCAAACACCGGGCCACGATTGCTCAATCCCTGAGGCAGTTCTCCTCCCCCTGGACAACTGCCCAGGCGAGGAAGAAGCGCTCGGCCGACCTCCTCCCTGCTGCGTCTTATGCACAGACAGCTTTGGAGGAAAGGGATAGGGCACTTTCCCAGGAAAAGACTGAAGCGGCCCAACTAAGCGACCAAGTGACTCACTCTGCCACCAGCCAGGGGGTGCTTGCTCTTCCCATCCAACAGGATGTGGTCATTGTTCTGGGCCCCCTGTTCACTGCACCGCACTATCTTTTCTTCCTTTCTAACTGGTGTGCTTATCCAGTCTCCCCTTTCACATTACAGACTGTGGTTTGAGAATGCTTACATTTGGCACTTAGTTACCGATTGCTAGAGGATCGTGAGAAGTCCACCTGCATTGGATTAAGAGGAATGGACATCACCAGCAATCCTGGTCATGGAGCTGGATGCAGTGCCAGACCCACCTTTGAGTTGTCTTCCAACTGAGTTCCACTTTTGGTTGTTCAGAGGATAATTCTCCCATAATGGGGGGTGTTTTTCCTAAAAGTGTATGTGGGGAAGCCTGGGTGGTGCAGTCGGTTGGGCACCCAACTCTTGGTTTCGTCTGGGGTCTTGATCTCGGGGTTGTGGGATGGAGACCCACGTCAGGCTCCCAGCTCAGCATGGAGTCTGCTTAGGACTCTCTCTCTGTCTCCCTCCACCCCTCTCCACCCCCGCACCCTCTCTCTCTTGCTCTTTCCCTCTCTCCAAAATAAATAAATAAAACCTTTTTTTGAAAAGTATACATGTATGGGTGTGCCCATGCTAAGGAGCTAAATGGCTGAGAGTAGTGGGCTGTTGTGGCTCTTCGAATTGGTCTGCCAACGTGTTTTTCTGCGCCTCTTTTCCTGATGGGGATCGTGTCCACCTCTCGATGCAATGCTGGGGAGGCTGTCAATCACACTGATTTGCCCTCAACCAGCCATATGAGTAAGCCCCAAATCCAAGGTAGGCTGTTCGTAGTGCCTCTAGAGTACCCTAGGAGGGGTACTTGTCATCCCACAGACGGTCACTTAATCTAGGAGGAAAGATTCTTTCCCTGAATTGAAAAACCTTCTGTTCCCACTGACGTTGCTAAACTGGGCAGCTGGTGGCCATCCCTCTCCCTCACATGGCTTATTGTAGAAGAAAATGAAGCCAACTCAGAAGCTAAGAGTAGAGACAAAGGCAGAGCGTCCCACTCATAGTGTCAAGTCCCAAGTGTCAGTTCCTGGAATCCTGGTGATGTCCCTCTGGGGCCAGGTCTATAAGCTCCCCACCCCCTATCCTTTTTGGCTATGGATTTTTGCTTAAACTAGTATGATATGGGTTTCTGTCACCTGTGACGACTTAAAAAGAAATCTCATTAACATAAACTTGATGCTGCAGACTGGAGAGGAGAAGGAAGGACAGGATGCTTAGGCAGAAAATGGCTTTACCTTTCACTTGAGCCCAAACTGCACAGGAGCATCTTCTCACCTGTAAAGAGAAACACAGCAACACATTTAACGAGGCAGCACAGAACATCAGTTTAAATAATACACTGCAGCCCGGAAAGTTTAGTGGGTTTTTTTTTCTCTTAATTTGGATTAAAATATCCTCATCTAGCTCTAACATCTTATAATTGAGTCATGTGGTGACTAAGTATTAGAGGGATTGGCATGGGTATCAGTGACAGAAGTGACCCTAGGGATCAATTCTGCAGCTTTTCAACAGATTTCAGAAAGCATACACTATAGGTAAACAACAGAAATGGCCACGAGTTTAATTCTCCTTGCCAGTTCCAAGCAACTGGCACTGACTGCCTACAAAGGATGTTGAAAAAGATTCTGAGGTCCCCTCCCAAGTCCCATCCATGACGTCCCAGCTATGTGACAGTGACAGTGGTGCACATGATAGGCAAGGCTATGGGAAGCCTCGTAAATAATACTTTACCTATCTAGATGATACTTATCTGGCCAACACCCACAGACTCACTGAAATGAGATACCATCTTTCCTTCTCCCCCAGCTCTTCTATGCATACTTGTCTGTTAGGAACACTGGGATTACTCAGCAAAATGTTCCCCAGAGGAAACTAAATGCAGGGGTCAGGAAAGATCTCTCCAACTTCAAAAGGAGATTCTCTTTCAAGTGAACACCTTGAGCATTCTGGTTTTGTTAAAAATTGAAAAAAAAAATAGATTTATCCTGAAAAATGCTGGGGAAAGCTTGAAATGGCCATAAGCTCTTGAATGTGACTAAATTTTGCCTGGGTGCTTCGTGCCTCAAGGGCATCTAGTGGAAAATCATAGGCAAGAATAACCAGTGAAAGGGACCTCAAGTAGTTGGGCAGGCACTACGGAACTGACTGTACTAAAGGAGAGAAACTGGTGGGCCAAGTGAAGAAGGAAGCGCATTAAAATAGAGTGTCATGGGCACCTGGGTGGCTCAGTGGGTTAAGCCTCTGCCTTTGGCTCAGGTTGTGATCCCAGGGTTCTGGGATCGAGCCCCACATCGGGCTCTCTGCTCAGCAGGGAGCCTGTTTCCTCCTCTCTCTTCCTGCCTCTCTGCCTACTTGTGATCTCTGTCTGTCAAATGAATAAATAAAATCTTTTAAAAAAATAGAGTGTCATAACCAGATATACATTTTAAGATGCTCATTCTGGCAGTTGTATGGAGCAAAGAGACAGAATAAGAGATAGGAAGATGAGTTAGAAAATTGATGTTCAGGCAAGAGAAGCCAAAGGTTAAACATGGTTAAGGAAGAAGGAGAAGAAAGGATGATTTTACACAGTTATGAAGGTGATAGAATTGACAAAATTTGATGTGCACTAGACAAGAAGATAAAGATGGAGGAGACAAGAATGATTCCTTGATTTCTGTCTTAGCAACTGGGAGCATGGTGATGCTATTTACTGGGACAGATACACAGAAGGAAAGACAAACTGGGATTATCAGAAAACAAAGTTCGTGGTGTCAAATTTTACTACAAAGCTGAAGTAATCAAAACCAGGTGGTGCTGGCATTAAGACAGACATATAGACCAATACAGTAGAATGGAGTCCAGGGATCAACTCCTGCATGTGTCAAATAATTTTCGACAAGGGTGGCCAAGAACATTCAATGAGAAAACGAAATCTTTTCAACAAATTGTGCTGGGAAAACTAGATATCCACATCCAAAAGGATGAAGGGGGACCCCAACCTAACACCACACACAAAAACTAACTCAAAATGGATCAGATCCAAATGTAGAGAAAAGGCATCAGCAAATTGGATTTAGAGATGATTTCTTGGATAGGACATCAAAGACATGAGCAGCAAAAGGAAAAAGAGACAAACTGGACTTCATCAAAATTAAAAACTTCTGAGGATGTGAAGCAAAAAGAATGTCTGTGCACCGTTAGTGGAATGCAAACTGGTGTGGCCACTGTAGAGAACAGTATGCAGGGTCCTCAAAAAATTAAAAATAGAACTAACCACTAATGTCACTACTGGGTGTTTACCCAAAGAAGAGGAAAACACTGAATTGGAAAGATACACACACCTCTGTCTTTACTGCAGCATTATTTACAATAGCCAAGATATGGAAGCAATTCAAGTGTCCATGGATAGATGAATGGATAGAGAAGATGTGGTGTATATATACACAATGGAATATTACTGAGCCATAAAAAGGAATGACATCTTGCCATTTGCAATGACATGAATGGACCTAGAAGATATAAGGCTAAGTGAAATGAATCAGAGAAAGACAAAGACCATATGATTTCACTCATATGTGGTATTTAAGAAATAAATTTTAAAAAAGAAACAAAAACAACACACTAGACTCTTAAATATAGAGAACAAACTGGTGGTTGCCAGAGGGGAGGTGAGTGGGGAGATGAGTGAAATAAATGAAGTGAATTAAGAGGACACGTATCACAATGAGCACTGAGTAATATACGGAATTGTTAAATCACTATATTGTATACTTGAAACTAATATAACACTATATGTTAATTATACTGGAATTAAAAAACAAAGATGTTGGAATGTTAAAAAAAATTAGGAACTTTTGTACATCAAAGGACACTTATCGACAGAGTAAAAAAAGGCAACCCATGGAATGGAAGAAAATATCTGCACATTGCAAATCTCTTAAGGGATTAATATCCAGAATATATAGAGAATTCCTAACACCCAGCAACAAAGAAGTAAATAACTCAATTCCAAAATGGGCAAATGACTTGAATAAACATTTTCCCAAAGAGGATATACAAGTTGTCAAAAGCACAAGAAAAGACACTCAACATTACTAATCATTAGAGAAACAGAAGGCAAAACCACAAAGAGATACTATCTCACATCCATTAGAAGGCCCATTATCAACACAGAAAACAGCGGGTCTTGGGGAGGATATGGAGAAAATGGAACCCTTGCGTACTGTCGGTGAGAATGTAAAATGGTGCCACTGCTCTGGAAACTAGTGTGGCAGTTCTTAAAAAAAAACAAAAACAAAAACAAAGAGAATGATCACATGATCCAACGATTCCAAGTGTAAATGCCCGAAAGAATTGAGAGTGGGGACTCAAAGAGATATTTGTACACCCATGTTCCCTTGCAGCCTTATTCAAAATAGCCCGAAGACAGAAGCAACCCAAGTGTCCAACCACAGATGAATGGCTAAACAAAATGGTGTGTACACACAGAGTAGAATATTAAAAAGGGAAGAAATTCTGACACAATGCTACACCACAGGTGAACTTTGAGGACATGAGGCTAAATGAATTAAGACAAATAATGTATGATTCTACTTATATGAGGTACCAAGAGTAGTCGAATTCCCAGAGACAGAAATTAGAAGAGTAGTTGCCAGGGTTTAGGGGAGGCAAGGAGAAGAGAGTCCCTGTTCAATGGGTACAGTGTTTCATTTTGGCAAGATGAAAGGAGTTCTGGAGATGGCATGCACAACAACACGAATGTACTTAACGCTAATAAACTGTACACCTAAAAACTGTTTCTATGGTAAATTTCGTTATATGTATTTTACCACCATTAAAAATAAAAATTGAGGGACGCCTGGGTGGCTCAGTTGGTTGGGTGGCTGCCTTGGGCTCAGGTCATGATCCCAGCGTCCTGGGATCGAGTCCCACATCGGGCTCCTTGCTCGGCAGGGAGCCTGCTTCTCCCTCTGTGTCTGCCTGTGCTTGCTCTCTCGCTCTCTCTCTGACAAATAAATTAATAAAATCTTTAAAAAAAATAAAATAAAAAATAAAAATTGAAAATAAACCACTACTAGATGCTCTGGAATTAAATGGTGGTAATGGTTGTGCCATTTTGTGAATACACTAAAAACCACTAAATTGTATTCTTCATTTTTTATTTTTTTTCAACCATCTTAACCATTTTATTAAAAAAAAATTTTTTTATATGGGTACAGTTGACATGCAACATTACATTAGTTTAAGGTGTACCACTTAGTCATTTGACAAGTTTATAAAAGATGCTATGTTCACCACCAAGGTAACTACCATCTGTCCCATTATATCACTATCACCATATCATTAACAATATTCCTTATGCTATAAATCATATACTTCAAATGGCTGATTAACATGGTGTGTGAATTGTAGCTCCATAAAACTCTTCAAAAAAGAAAAATAGGGACGCCTGGGTGGCTCAGTTGGTTGAGCGGCTGCCTTCGGCTCAGGTCATGATCCCAGCATCCTGGGATCGAGCCCCACATTGGGCTCCTTGCTCGGCGGGGAGTCTGCTTCTCCCTCTGCCTCTGCCTGCCACTCTGTCTGCCTGTGCTCACTTACTCTCTCTCCGTCTCTGACAAATAAATAAATAAAATCTTTTTAAAAAAATAAGTAGTTAACTATTAATTTTAATATGACTGTAACACTAATAGATTGGAAACCTATAGGGGAAGTAACTTCAATTCAACACTGCAAGTCCCAATATAAATTTTTTCACAACCCCTTCACCTCCTTAGCCTCCCAAAGACCAGGCACATGTTCTACTAAGCTATATGAAAAAGAGATATCTATGACATCACAGAAAAGTTTCCCATAAACTGGGATTCTTATCCTAACCTCTCACTTAATTATCTGTGTTATGGATTGGATGTTGGGTCACCCAAAGTTCATATATTGAAGATCCAGCCCCGAGTATGATGGTACTTGGGAGTAGGGCCTTTGGATAGTAATGAGATTCAGATGAGGTCATGAGGGCAGGGACTCCGTGATGGGATCAGTGTCCATATAAGATGAAGAAGACTGACCAGAGCTGGACTGCACGCTTTCTACCATGTGAGGACACAGCAAGATGGCCGCTGTCTGAAAGCCAAGAAGAGGGCCTTACCAAGGAACCACATCAGCTGCTACCTTAATTTTAGACTTCTCATCTTCCAAAGCTGTGACAAATACATTTCTGTGGTTTAAGCCACCCAGCCTATGGTATTTTGTTATGGCAGCCTATGTGTCCTCATGTACCTCTTAGACCAAAGTCCCAATCTGGGACGGCAGCTCTCTGAGCACTCTCTACACTGTACTAACGTTGTATAGCTAGTGCTAGGTCTGAGGCTAGAAATTCCAAGGCAGGATCTCCAGCTAAGCTCCAGCGAGAAGACCCTGTTTGAGTCATAAACACCTTTTAAACAAGGGAAATATATTCTGGGCTTTAGCCTGCCAATTCTTAATTCCTACGTTATTGTCACAAAATACTACCAAATCTCTTTGCTACTTGTACATATTCTTTTCTCTTTTTTTACTTGTACATATTCTTAAAAGTAACCGCTGATTTACCATCAAGCATGATAATGGTGCGTTAGACTGATGTCCTACACAGAACTTAACAGAGTATGTGTCAGTTTTAAATATGGTATGGGGACACCTGGCTGGGTCAGTCAATTAAGCATCTGACTGTTGATCTCAGCTCAGGTCTTGACTTCAGGGTTGTGAGTTCAAGCCCTGGGTTGGGAAGGAAGGAAGGAAGGGAAAAAGGAAGGAAGGAAGGAAGGAAGGAACCTTACACTCAAGATGGCTTCAATTCATCAGTCAAGTGATGTTTCTATTAATATAATTTTCTTCTAGTTTCCATTCCCAGTCTATATGAATTTATATCATACTTTGAGTTCTCTTGGGGCAACCATCACAAAGGCTCTTCTAGATCTTTCACCCGACTCACTGATTCAGCTCTTGCTATCCTGCTTGTCCAGCTCACTATCTTTCCTCACGATGCAATGACTCCATAGTTCTGGTCTCATGATAAAACCACTCCTGGAATAAGGTAGGCTTTCTAAGGATGAGGAGAGGTGGGTGTGGCCAAAGCAGTCAAGAAAGCAGAAAATAGGGCAGCACTGATGTTCAAGGAGAAGCCTCTCCTTCCTGCTTCCGAGAGGGCGCGGGGAGGCAGCAGCCTGGCAGCAGCCCAGGTAAGTGACACTTCAGACCATCAACCTCCTTAAAGGTCTCACCAGCCATCATTTATGCAGGCAAAGTATTTGACACATTTTTCTGGTTAGTACATGCGGTGTCCATCTCAAGTACCGGGGAAACAAATGTTCAAACATCTACATTTCACACAAAGAAGAAAATAGAGAATTCATGAGTTTTTAAAGAAGTGTACCTTATTCCATTCACTTGTGATTCGCAGTATGATGCAGTAATCATTCCCTTTTTTCAAAGGTGCATTATAGTATTTCCCGTAGTACAGCCTGTCTCCAATGGATATCTCCATGGCATCATCTGGAACATCTTTGGCCAGTAGTTCTGCAGCCACATACCCTTCAGCATCAGAAGTGTTGCTAAAGAATGAGGTGGCCCCTTCAGAATCACAAAAAAAGGTGCTTTGGAGGGTCAGGGGAAGCACTAACACCTGATATGAACTGAAAAAAAGAAAAGGAAAAAAGAAAACGTCTATCAGACCCTTGCTTGGGAGAGTCATTCATTCAATTATTCATATTTACTGAGCACCTGCTA
Organism: Mellivora capensis; assembly: GCA_004024625.1. Taxonomy (NCBI): domain Eukaryota; kingdom Metazoa; phylum Chordata; class Mammalia; order Carnivora; family Mustelidae; genus Mellivora; species Mellivora capensis. The sequence continues at coordinate 24,278 of PISX010018904.1, forward strand.
CGAGCGAAACACTTTTGTGGGCACTGGAGACACATCACTGGACAAGAAAAAGTCCTTGTCCCCGGAGTGGGGGGACGGATTTACAGTCTGGGAGCGCCAACACTTAGGGAACTCCAGTCTGGACCTCCAGTGCTAAGGCCACACGACGCGATGTGAGTCATCAGGTTCTGCCGCAGATGGATGCCAAGTAAACCCTCTTTAGCCGGGAGGGGCTGCTCCACGTACGGCTACCCAAAGAGGGCTCGCCGTACACCTCCTCTCTCATCAGCGGTTTCCACGTGGGCAAAAAAAAAAAAAAAAAAAAAAAGCCCAGCTTTGGAAAGGGTTTAGCAGTCACAAGGAGGCTGCCTGCCTACAAGCGTTAATGTACTAAGCCTGCAGAAAGGCTCAATCACATGGTAACCTGAAACGGAACTCATGTGACCTGCACTCCCTCCAGGGCCTAGATACCAAAGTTCATGTTAAATAAATGAGAAGCAAGGAGCGCCAAGTCACCATGCGTTAATCTAGTCCGACTGTGCCCTGAAATAGCCAGAAAGGTAAAATGTCATGTGTACATTGTGAAACTATCCCCTGAACGTGGACAGAGAAGCACACCAGCCAGCAAGTATCCTTCTGTGTTTTGTTGCTGTTGATTCCACCAAACACAAACCCTGTCAGTGAAAGGAGGTGTAATAAATAAATAAATAAATAAAAACCCACTGAGTACAAATCACGCCTCTTTTTTCATCCCCCCCCCACTTCCGTCCTTCTGTCCTACCTCCAGGAGAGCACGTGTCTAAACATCTGCTTTCTCTATCAGGCCTGACAGCAGGGATCTAAGGGACTTACTCCTGTATCCTTGCAAAGCCTTACCCAGGTCTTCGGCTGAGGCCGACTCCCCACTAATGTTTCTTGAGTTGATGTTTCCGCAAAGAGGAAAAACATGCATGAGTACCAAAGATGATTAGGGTCATTTCCAAACCATGAGGTCACATAATCTATTTTACTAGTAAGTATACAACTTCCTATTCCACATTCCTAATGCCCCATCTCCTGCCTCCTAAAAGGCCGTGAGTCACTAGGTTAAGAAAAGGGAGACCTCCATGGCAATACGTCCTCAACTTGGAAAGTCTCCATCCCACACATCCTATGTGTCCTCGGGGCCCTGATTTCCACCAAGTCTGGGCTCACTTTCCAGCAAAGAGCTTTCTACAAAGGGTACAAAGTCAAGCCTGCAGGGCGGGGAGCTGCTGCTGCCGCCACCAGTAAACGCCCCCAAAGCATCCACCACCTACGAGGGAATGCCTGTAACGACACACTTCCCTGGAGACTTGAAGACATCCCTAGGAATCATGGCTGCAGGTAAGGGAGTAAGTGGTGTGGAAGCTCCATGCTGTCCTCAAACTCCTCTTCCAATCCATCTTGCCTTGTGGATGGTGGCGATCAAGGGCAACTTCAAGCCTCACCTTTGGTTCTGGACATTAGAGGCACCATTCATTCATGGGGCATAAAGCAGTCTCCCCAGTTAACATGATCATAATCACCTATGCTGCTTGATAATGACGCGGATTTCCAGCCCCCATCCCAGACCTACTGAATCAAAATCTCCAGGAGCTGAGTCTGAGAATTTGTACTGGTGATAAGGCACCCCAGGTTATTTCTATAAGTTGGCAATTGTGGGAGACATTAGCATGATGAGAGCCCAGGAACAGAATGCATCATTCGCCCGAGATCACCAAGCTAAGGAGGGGAGCTTTGGTCCCAGGGCCCTGTTCCACCATGTGTCCCACACCCCTGCCCCCCTCCCTGAACAATGTAGAAAGCAGACTCGGGCCTCTCCCACCCTGGCAAAGCTGCTCCCCCAGCTCAAACCAGGTGGTCAGGGAGAGGAAACGGCTCCATTTGCCTGTTGGTAATTAACCCCGATGACGTTAGGGAAGCAGTTGTGGCTGTTGGATGACTGTTCTGGAAAGACTTCTCCCCTCTTTCTCACCGCCGCCCTCCCTGGAATGACTCACAGATCTCCACTTCCTGTTTTGGAGGCACTGGAGGGCACATTAGCCACAAGGATAGACTATCATCTGGCTTTTTTCTTTTTCTTTTTTTTTTTTTTTGGCCTTACATAATTATTTGGCCTACATATTACATTTGCTCTTACAAAGTCTCTCGGGCAGTGATATCCTAACTTCTGTTCTCCTCATAGCAACAGAATGGCAGGGCCTTCCAGTAACTCATCAGGAATCAAGGAATAGAACAATGTAGGCAATATCCATGCCTGGAAAGACCTTTGAGAACTTACTACACTTAAACTAATGGAAAGACAGGAAAAGCCTAAGTTTCATTATCAAGAGATAACCAGAGGTGCCTGGGTGACCTAGTCGGTTAAGTGACTCAATCTCAGCTTGGGTCTTGATCTCACGGTCATGAGTTCAAGCCCCACACTGGGCTCCACATCACGCATGGAGCCTACTTAAAATCAAACAAACAAATAAAAAAGAGACACATAGATAATATACCCAGACCTTCTTTTTTATAATTTTATAGTATCTGCTCAAATATACTAAAGGGTCATTAGACTAACAGGTCAAGAATGACATAAGGCAATGAAGGTTGGGTCAAGGATGGCAAGGTTATTGCAATGTCCTTGCCTTATTCCTGTGAGCAAGGGGCTTAACTCTCCAGGGGAACCTCTATCTTCCTTTCTTAAAAAAAAAAAAAAAAAAGGAATAATTCTGCTTTTCTAATCCAGGCATGACCCTGTAAATAAAATGCTTAATGGAACACAATGTAGTTCTCCAAGTTGGGTGAATTAATTCTATCCTAATACCATCTGGAATCCCAGAAACAGTCATTAGCTACATAGTATCTTCCCCATAACTCAATGTGTAGACGAATTAAGAGAATTATCCGAATGAGCCTTTCAGATCCACTAAACAAAGATCATCTTTAAACGAAATGCTGCTCCTGGTCTACCATCACCGAGAGACACCGAGGTGAGTGTAAAGCATTAACGTCTTACACATCACGCACAATCAGTGCTTGTCCGGCCAGTGACCAAAGGAAGGGATTTCGATTGTTGAGCTAAGCTGCCCGAATGCCTATCTCTGGCCCCTTACGAGTCTCCCTATTCATTTGGAAGGATGCTGGTTGGAACTAAAGGCCCAGTCATTCCCAAGGAATCACAGACAAGAGTCCCTGATTGCCCTGCCCCAACCATTCAAGTGCAGCACCTCATAAGCCCCCTCCTCCATCAAACCAAAACTTCCAAGATTCTCCGTGAGAACATCTGGGCCACCATGGGAAAGGGGCCACTACCTACCTGATAGGTCCATTTTTCTCCTTGGCTTTCCTCAGTTTCAGACGGGGTAGAGGCCCTCCATGCACTGTGACAAAGTCTACTTCCGGAGGGGGGGGCTCTGAAAACAAGTCAGAAAGAGGAAAAGGGTGTGACTGGAATGAGTGGAAGCATGATGAAAGTGGTCCTCACGGGGCCATCGCAAGGGAAGTCTGAATGTAAGAAGCGATGAGTGTTTTCGGACACCTGCTACCACACGGATGAGTCTGGAAAACATGCTACGTGAAATGAGCCAGACTCAGGAGGATCATCCCTCTCCTGTGCAACATCTGGAACAGACAAACTCACAGACCCAGAAGTAGGTTAGAGGTTGCTGAGGACCGAGGGGTGGGTAGGCAAGGGGGAGCTAGTTGCTTAATGATCAACAGTTTCTGTTTGGAGTGACGACAAGGTTTGAGAAATTGACAGTGGTGAGGGTTTACAACATTGTGAAGGGACTTAATGCCAATAAACTCTGTGCCAGAAAATGGCTGAAATGGTACATTTTATGTTATATATGTTACACAATGTTTTGGTTGTTTTTTTTTAAGTGATGCCCCAGCGCTGACAGAGGGCACACACAGTGGGGCTGACAGTTAATGTGCTGGACAGGTTCCTATTTGGCAGGCAAGACCTGCATTTCTGACTTCTAGATCCTTTCCAGTCACAGAGCATTCTGTCCTTATTTTGTTCTCCCCAGCAACCAGATATCCCAAATAGACCTTCTACTGGGAGGGGACTGTATCAACTGACACCAGCGTTCAAGAACCTAACCGGTAGTTATGTTCATAGTATGAACACGCCGGGTGCCCTTCTGCCTTGTGGGCACCTCAGCTCAGGTGCACTGGGCACTCACCAGATGCACTAACTGTGCCCTGCATGGGCCTCAACTCATAATCTTCTCAACTCTGCTACCAAGTAAATGAGATTTATAGAGGGAGAAAGGAAGAGAAAAAGACAAAGAATAAAATAGGAATGCCCCCCCCAGGTATTATAGAAGACTGACGAATTGCTGAGCTCTACCTCTGAAACTAAATGAAACTAAATACACTAAATGTTAATTGAATTTAAGTTAAATTTAAAAATTTAAAAATATGAGCTCCCCCCCCCCCAACCCGGGTCTTAAAATCTACTACAGTGAAATTAAGGACTAGGAGGCCAAGATAAATACTCAAGACTTTATTTACCCAATTTGGAAATAACCTTGGGGGGTGGCAACTGGGTGGCTCAATTGGTTAAGCATCTGGGCAGCTCAGGTCATGATCCCAGAGTTCTGGGATAGAGCCCTGAGGCAGGCTCCCAGCTCAGCAGGGAGTCTGCTTCTCCCTCGGCCCCTCCCCCCAACTCATTCTCCCTCTCTCAAATAAATAAAAATCTTTAAAAAAAATTTTTAAATAATAATTAAGAAAATAGACTTGCAGTAGAAATTCCCAATCCATATTATAATAAATAAAAACATATACCTTCCTACATAGTTTGTAGGGGTTTGGGGAGAGGTAGGACAGAGGATGAGGAAGAGAAAATCTTAAGCAGGCTCTATGCCCAGTACAGAGCCCCACACAAGGCTCGATCTCAGGAGCCTGAGATCATGACTTGAACTGAAATCAAGAGCCGGACACTTAAGCTGAGACACTGAGCCACCCAGGTGCCCCTAACTGCCTAGTTTTTTATTTAAAAAAAATTTTTTTAAAAAGATCTTATTTATTTACTTGTCAGAGAGAGAGCACAACCAAGGGGAGTGGCAGGCAGAGAGGAGAAGCAGGCTCCCTGCTCCCAGGATGCTGGGATCATGACCCGAGCTAAAGGCACACGCTTCACTGACTGAGCCACCCAGGCATCCCTAGATAGTTTTTTTTTTAATTTTTGTAAAGATTTTATTTACTTATTTGACAGACAGAGATCACAAGTCGGCAGAGAGGCAGGCAGAGAGAGAGGAGGAAGCAGGCTCCCCGCTGAGCGCAGAGCCCGATGCGGGACTCGATCCCAGGACCCTGAGATCATGACCTGAGCCAAAGGCAGAGGCTTTAACCCACTGAGCCACCCAGGCGCCCCCTTAGATATTTTTTTAAAGCACGATCAAATATGATGGTTGCCAGAGGGTAGGGGTTTCGGGGTCGACAAAATAAGAGAAAGCGATTAAGAGTTAAAATCTTCTGGTTATAAAATAAATAAGACATGGAGATGTAATGTACAGCATAGGGAAAACAGCCAATAATATTCGAACGGCTGTCTATGGTGACAGATGGTGACTGAGTTTATCGTGGTGACCATTCCATCACGTATATGAATATCAAATTATCATGTCATGTGCCTAAAACTAATACAATTTGCATGTCAATTACTCTTCCACAAAAAAGCTCAATTAAATATGTTAATCATACATCACCAACCAACCCATTTGTTAGCTACCATTATACACCATGCACCATGGGAGGCGGGGAGAAACAGCGGTGGAAGACACAGTTTCTGCTTTCCAGGAGTTCAAAGTCTCACAGTGGAGATAGTTTCATAAACACGTGGCACTTAGAGCTATGATAAAGTCACACACAGGGCACTGTCGGGGTGCAGAGGAAGAACACCTGACCAAGGGGGGGAGGGGACAGAGCATCGAATGCAGAATTGCATGCGCCCAGGGGCAGGCGGCAGGAGAGAGGGCAGAGGCAGAACCAAGGCCCTACCTACCACGTGGTTCAGGAGAGCTGAAAGGTGGAGTCTCGACCTGGGAGAGGCAAGTAGCCAAGTGGGGGGAGGTATGGGGAGGTTTCCAGAGGTCCTGGAAACAGGAAGTCACTTACAGAGTCTTAGCAGATGTGGATTTTAGAAGTACAATTTAGACAGCTGGTTGGAGGATGAACTGGAAAAGAACCAAAGTACATGTTGCCCAAAAATCTAGGTATGCAGCGCCTGAGGTCTGAAGCAAGTGAGGGACTGAGAATGGAGAAGAAGGGGCAGATGGAAGAGACACTCGGAGGGGAGAGAGAACAGATCGTGGTGGAAGACAAGGAAGGGGGAAGAATGTGGGCTTTGGTTTCGGTGGCTGCCTCAGTCATGATGTCATTCACCAAGGTCTGGGGGGAGAAGGTCAGAAGCAGCTCACTTCTAGGGGCATCTGGGTGGCTCAGTGGGTTAAAGCCTCTGCCTTTGGCTCGGGTCATGATCCCAGGGTCCTGGGATCCAGCCCTGCATCGGGCTCCTTGCTCTGCAGAGAGCCTGCTTCTCTCTCTCCCTCTGCCTGCCTCTCTGCCTACTTGTGATCTTTGTCAAATAAATAAATAAAATCTTAAAAAATAATTATAATAATAATATAAAAAAGCAGCAGCTCACATCTAGACATCACTAAGTCTGCTGTGCTCCTGGAATCATCCAACAGGCAGTGAGAATACAGGTCCAGACAGGAGCAAACTGGGAGTGGCGCGGAGTGACACAGTGTCCGTGCCACAGTGCCAGTCATCAGTAGCAGAGGCCACAGCTGCTCAGGGGGACGGAGTAAACACACCAGAGCAGAGACAAGAACTCAGGGCTGACCCCTCGGAAGCCCAGGCATCCAGTAGCAAATGGAAGACTGAGAGCCCCCAGTCACTTGTATCAGACACCGCCAAGTCTAGCATTTCTTCCAAAGTCACGCAGATATGGTCACATAAATTCTGGTTTCCATAAGCTTGTGGCATTGCCGGGGACCCTTGGAGGTGGCCTGTAAACAGTCCCTACTTACAGCCAAGATCTCGCAAAAGGTGTTAAAGGTCGACGCCGTTTCCGAGAGATTTAAAGATTTTATTTATTTATTTGACAGACAGAGATCACAAGTAGGCAGAGAGGCAGGCAGAGAGAGAGGAGGAAGCAGGCTCCCCACTGAGCAGAGAGCCCGATGTGGGACTCGATCCCAGGACCCTGAGATCATGACCTGAGCCAAAGGCAGAGGCTTAACCCACTGAGCCACCCAGGCGCCCCTTGCCTAACCTTTTAAAACCATTCCGTTGCTCATAACCCTCGTTCAAGCAGAACGAGGCTTGCAGAAGGCGGGTCTGTGGAGGGAGCAGGAAGGCCACTCCTGCCCCCTGGCTGGTTTCTGCCTTCCGGCTGATCCCATCACCATGTGACTTCCAGACTGCTTTCTGCTCTGAGACCTTCCCTACCTTGTCTTGTAAACCGGTGACTTTTTCTCTCTAATGTCAAAACCTGAACTTCATCAGGCTAGTTCTTAGCCACATTTCAAGGTTAAATAACCTTAATTTCTAGCCATGTTTTCCAGGGTGCTGTTCCCCGTCCCCCAGACTGGTGTCCTGGGTCAATGTGCTCGCCTTTCCATGAGACTCATTACTGATTTAAACCAGTTCAGACCTACCGCCAGATACGGTCTTGTCTGAGCCCAAGAGCATAATTCTTCCCCCGGGTATTCAAGGTGGGGGGAAGACCCAGAAGGGAGCCCTCCATTACCATCCCTAGGTGTCGACAATATCCATCCTCGACTAGAAGCAAATGACAAAGGAAGAATAGAGGGGCTGCCATGTGAGAAAACCCTGCAGGGTAGGGAGCAAAACAATGAAGGAGAAAGTGCCCTACAAAATATTAAATATAGCATAAAATTACAATAATTGAAATAGTAAGCTGCAGGCCTAGGACAGGCAAAGCAATGGAAGAAGCTAGACAATCTAGAAAGAGACCCAAACAGATAAATGAGAATATAGTGTATGACATGGACAGTCTTTCCAAACGTGGCAGGAAACTGGCTTATTTTTTAGGGGAAAAAAATTTACCATGTAAATTTAGCTTTATACCATGTATCAAGATGAATTCCAAATGGGTCTAAGTTTAAAGGTAAAAAGCAAAACTATTAAGAAGCATTACGGGGGGCGCCTGGCTGGCTCAGTCAGTTGAGTGTACGACTCCTGATCTCGGGGTCGTGAGTTCAAACCCCACACTGGGCGCAGAGCTAACAAAAACAGAAACAGCAGCAGCATTAGAAAATATTAAAGAATAAGAATTGATCTAATTTCAGGGCAGAGAAGGCGTTTCTTGGCATCACCAGAGGCAGAAACCAAAAAAGCACCAACAGAATTGATTACGTGAAAACTTAAAATGTCTAAATGTTAAAAAGAATATTGACAAGAAAACTAAACAGAAAAAAGCCTGGGGGATTATAATATGTATAAGAAAAGATTAATATCATTCATGTAGGCAAACTATTAAAATCAGTAAGAGAAGGGAGGTAATATAAATGAAATTGTGCTAAAATTCTCTAAAACATACCAAAAGGAACAAAGAGAACCAAAAATAGAAAATTATATCTGCACCCAAACTAATAAAAAATCCCAACCTTATACTATAAACTTCAAGGAAGTGTAAGGAATTCAGCCACACAAATAAATACTAATGAAGACAATGTGATGGTTCTCTCCTAATCCTTGGCACCTCCCCAGGCAGACCATGCCACATGCTAAAGCCATGAGCCGCTGAAACGGACAGCAATAGGAAAAATGGTGGCCACACCGTAAGTCATCAGCCATCACACGGCTGGCCACATCTCCCCTACCGATGAAGTTATGAGACTCAGCCTTCCAGGGAGAAGGAACAATCTTCTTTCCATCTTTATATCCCCTCTTCAGTACTTAGCACAGGTCTTTGTGCATAATGAGCCAATAAATATTTGCTGAATTAAATTGTTATGTCACAGCATGCCCTTCCCACAGTCCTATAACACACAGAAACTCCGGTTTTTAGGGTTATAGTGTTAAAAAAAAAATTCCCATTCATATTTTGTAAAAACTAACACTAATACAAGAGAATAACAGTGTGCCGCCTGTTTTCCCCTGTGGTGTATCATCTATGTCTTCACGGGGCCTAGGCCCGGGTGTAGATGCCTTCAGTGAGGGAGCTGGGAGAACATGCCCACACAGATTCACTTGGGGATTTGGGGTTTGATTTGTAGCTAAAAAGTACTTCAGGAGATCACTGGGGATGAGAGTAATAGGTGACCCACTGAGGTAATGAAGGGCATGTGTGCCTCTCTTCTGGCCTGATCTAACACTGGATACCCACTTGTCAGAACACCTGTGATCATGAAAGACTTTGAGAGAGTCCGGACAAAGAGGCACAGTGCTGGGATCAAGGCCAGGGCCTGTCCCGACCTCTACGGCAGCTTCAGGCCCTGGGAACCAAGGGGCCCGGCAGGAATACATGTGGTATCCCGGAGCCAGCCCAAGGAGACAGGGTTGTCAGAGGACACAAGAGCGCCCCATCTTTGGATGGGCTGTGGGTCGCCAACAATGGAAGAAGAAGAACTCCTCCTGCAGAAGAACGCAGCAGACTTGGTCCCGCACAGTCCTTCCTGGGGGCTCCCAACAGTCAGAGGGGGGCATCAGAAGAGGGGCTGTGGTTCCCAGTTCTGCAGGCCCAATCGAAGCTCCCCCAACTGGAGCTGTCTCCATGAGGGGGACAGTCTGATAATGCTCGGGACACACGTGCATGTTTTTGAACATCTCTGCTGAACATCTGAAAAAGTACCTTCTCTTTTCCTTCTCATGAATGCAGGCAGACACAGGAAATTTCCCATATAGGTTGCCAGGCTTGGTACTGAGGGCAAACTCAGCAAGGAATGGTTTCCTTGCTTTTTTTTCTTCCTTCTTCTCCTTTGGCATTCTTGATTCTCTCTTTTTTTAATCTTTATTTTTATTTTATTTTATTTTATTTTATTTTATTTGAGAAAGAGAGAGTGAGCAAGTGTGAGAGACCATGAACAAGGGGCAGAGGGAGAGGGAGAGTCAGACTGCCCTGCTGGGCACGGAGCCCAATGAGGGACTCAATCCCAGGACCCTGGGATCATAACCTGAGCCGAAGGCAGACGCTCAACCCACTGAGCCACCAGGTGCCCCTGGCAGTCTCGATTCTATAATAAATATTCAACCTCAAATGATCACCGTGTTGTGTGCCCCAGTGGTTTAGCTGACATTTCTGCACACATCTGCTTTGTCGCTCTCTCTCTCTGCACTTTCCCCTCCCTGGTTGTCTCTCACTCCCTATGGGAAGACAGTTTTGCCCACAGCTTTCTGACTTGGCCAGAAAATAGCAGAGGTCTTCTGAGAAAGTTCTTCTGAGGGTGGAAGTTTGCTCTTCACCCTGCTCTGGAGGGAGTATAAATGGTGGGGCTCTTCTGAAGAATTCGGTTCATGGGGCTCTACCTAAGGAAACCTGTCACCCCCGAGGCAGAGACTCTGCCAGAGGATCTGGTCTCACCCAAGCCTCTGACCCCATTCTCACTGGGACACTTGCCTCTGTCCTTCAACATGCGTAGAACTTGTGCCCTCCTCTGAGGTCAGCGACGTATTTAAAGCACTTATCTTCATCCTGTTCCCATCAGTAAGATTTAGTTTAATCTAAGACATGCGGGAGGGGAATTCCACTCACTTTTCTTCTGGGAAATCAGCTGCTGCGTTTTCCAGACCCAAATCCCTCGCCTCACATTTCTGGTAAAATTCAAAAGTTCACAGTTTTACTGAACCCAAGCCACCTCCTAGGCAATCAGGCATAATACCTCTCTTCATATCAACAAGAAAGGCTCTCTTTTCTCCCCTATTATGAGAGGGTTTGGGTGGGTTTTTTTGGTTGGTTGGTTGGTTTTTACCCTTTAGAAGATCATAACAACTTGAATTTTCGCACTTTTCAAAAAAAATTCAAATTCTTTAATAAAATAGGGAAGAGTTGGAAAATACGCAGCCCTTGTCTCAGAGTTTAGCTAAGGGTCTCAACAGACTTAAATAGCTCAACAGTGTCCCCTGGTGGCCATGGGCACAGGGCGTTTGTGCGACTGGGGCTACACTGTGCCTAGGAAACAAGGTAGAGGTAAGTTGTGTCCTCAGAAGAAACTCTCCTCCCCAACTCAAAAAACCTGATATACTAATTTGAATCAGCAAAGCAAACCATCCAAAACACAACAAGGACTGAAGAACAGGAAACTAAACAGCTTTTTAAACAGAAGAAGGAATGCCCAGCCGAACATTACTCCTCTTTCCACCCTCAGTGTTGGGGAATTCCTTTTGTTTGAAAGACTTTCTTCACTAACTAGGCATCCCCTCAGCACAAACAGTACCCAGGGGCCACTCAGGGCTTGCGCTATGTGCCAGCATTGTCTTTACATCTCTGCCTTTGAGGTGCTATTTGAGGAGGGGAGAAAAAATAAACACCTACGTTAAAAAATGCAAGTTCCAACAAGTTCTGTGATGAATTTCAAACAGGACCTGCGGCTAGAGAGGGATGGGGTGGAGACAGAAGTTACTGGGGCAAGGACGGGCAGGGAGAGCCACTCTAAGGTAATGACATCTGAGCAGAGACCTGGATGGTTATAAAAAAGCCAGGAGCAGAGAGCGCCCCAGGAAGAGTAAACAGTAGATGGAAAGGCCTGGATGCATGAACAGGTTTGCCCCATCTAAGGAACATCAAGGAGGGCAGGGAGGCAGCAGATGCTTAGTGAGAAAGGGGGAAGAGTAGAGGAGATGAAGTCAATGAGGGAGGTAGGGGTCAGGAACCTGGGTTCTATTCTAACACTAATGCAAACTCATTAGACAGTTTTCAGCTGGGGATGACATGTTCTCCTAGGCATTTTTTTTTAAAATCACTCTGACTCCTAAGTTATTGTCTTCACCATACCTTGGTTGGGGAGAGGAGGAGATTAATAGGCACCCATGAAAGCAGAAAGACTACTGCAAGGGTTCAAGCAAGAGGAGGCTGGCTTGGATAAGGTTGCTCTGTGGGGAAGGGAAAGCGAGGAAGAAGTATTTGGATACAGAATATATTTTGAAAGAAGCCAGTGGTGCTTGTTGACAGATTAGAAGTCAGGTTGGGGGGGTAGAATCTTTTGGCCTGAGCAACAAGTGAATAGGAATGCCAATACCCCAAGACAGAGAATCCGTGTGGAAAATGGTTTTGGAGGTGAGAGAAGAGTTGAGAAATCAGAATCCTCCTGGACTTGTCTATTGGGCATGCAAGAGATGACTCAGAGATGTTTAAAAGGTGACTGGATATATGAGTGTGGCACTCAGGGGAGAGTCTGGGACTAGGATACATACTGGGGAATCTTCAGCGTACGGCAATATTTATAGCCAGGAAACGTATCAGCAGAAAGGGTAAATAATGAAAAAGGAACAGAAGCAGGCAGAGAGGACATCAATTAAAGAGGATAGAGTCAGCAAGAAAGACTGAGAAGGAGGAGCCAGCAAGGCAGGAGGACCCCAAAGCCAACAGTGTTTCAAGAATGAGAAGATGTCAGGTGCTAGAGAGCGGGGAGGGGAATCAGATTAAAAAAAAAAAAAAAAAAAAAAACGGTCCCATGGATTTTGTAAGATGGAGACACTTTCAGTAAAGCAGTGTGGATGGGACAACTGCCTTCGGATTGGAACCAGTTAAAGGGAAAACAGGAAGTCAGGATGTGGGACCTACAGAAGAGACACTTCTTTTAAGAAGTTTGTCTGTAAAGGGGATGCTGAAAGAAGTAGCTGGAGGGAATATGGGATTGAAGGAATTGTGTTTGTTTCTTTGTTTTCATTCAAAAAAAGGAGATACTGGGACGCCTGGGTGGCTCAGTTGGTTAAGTGGCCGCCTTCGGCTCAGGTCATGATCCCAGCATCCTGGGATCGAGTCCTACATCAGGCTCCTTGCTCAGCAGGGAGCCTGCTTCTCCCTCTGCCTCTGCCTGCCACTCTGTCTGCCTGTGCTTGCTCGCTCTCTCTCCCTCTCTCTCTGACAAATAAATAAATTTTTTTAAAAAAAGGAGATACTATGACCTCCTCATGTAGTGTTGGGACTATTTCTCTGTTCGGGGGGACATTGTGATTAGGCAGGAAAGGATGGGGTCCAATGCACCTGGGGGTGGCTGTCGCCTAAGCAGTGGGGACAGGAGAGAAGACAGAACACACGGTTCTGCATGCAGGGAGCAAGGGGAGACTTGGGAGAGGCACGTCCTCACCTGATACTTCCAAATGCTCCGTGAAGTCAGAAACAAGAAGCTAATTACTCTGCGTTTCAGCACGGAGTGTGGGGGAAGCTGCAGGGGGAGCACCCCAGATTTGAGGAGCAACAATGAGAAAATGAGTGAAAAGTGTAACTGAGAGGGGACCAAAGTGGGGCTGCCAAGCACTGTTCCCTGAGAATAACGGACTCCTGAGGCACTCACGACAAAACGACGATTACACATAACTGAGAAGCAGTCATGAGGAAAAATTCTTTTTAGGTCTAAAGTATGTTAACTATTTTAAATATCCCGAAGGAATGTAACCAGCACTCACCTACACGCTAGCCAGATTTAACTCACGTTAGTATTCTGTCTCGACTAACTTTCTAAGAAAGAAAACATGACAGGCACAACCACAGGACCCTTTCATCCCCTCATTCTTCAGGTGCACGCTACAACAATGGGAAGCAATAGGGTTCCTCTTCCTCCGGGCCCGTCTACAGCTCTGTGGTGACTTCATTCATCCAAATGCTGCCATGCCCAATTTACCTGCAATGTGGGTCGTCAGGGGGAGGACCACGGGAAGTTGAGAAGACCAAGCCTGGATGCTGATGCTGTAGTTGGTGCCTGGACGCAGGTCCAAGCACATCTCAGGAGCCTGGCTGCGGGCAGTCATATTAAAGGTTATTTCCTGGGCAAATTCCTTCTGATACCATCTCTGGCCCCGAATGTGGAACTGAAACAGAGAGGTTCACTAGTGAATGGCTAGCTTGGGAGGCTCCAAATGCCTGGGTACTTACCCTTTCTCACGAGCCATCATGCCGTCGACTGCAAAGTTCCTTCAGAAAGTGAAACAGAACGGTAAGCCAATCTCAGAGGTGTCATCCCCGAAATACCGGCATTACAATAGGTGAGTACGATAAAAATATTTCAAAATCAAAATTCTGAAGCCCGACGCCCCAGTGCTAACTGTGTTCTCGTTCTTAGTTCTCACATGTACCACGCACAGCGCAGAGAAGTCTGTTGGCAGGGGCAAGGCCACAGAACATTCTCCTAGGAAGAAAATGCGGAATCTGAACTAAGGCTTCTCCAAAGCACCACCTGAGTGAGGACACGCCTAGCTGGCCTGGTGAAAGCTCAGCAGGGCTTTGCTCCTCTGCCTGCCCCCTTTGTGTTTGGGGGGTTTTTTTGAACAATGCATTTTTTATTTGGGGAACAGAGTATTTTCCATTTGACAGCCACACACCTTCCAATTTTGCTATTCATTTTACAACACCTGACCCTGGACCCAGGCAAGAAACAATGTCTTCGGGATCACGGAGCAACTTTCGATACCTTAACATGGTACCAAACTGCAACAAAATGGAGCTATTTATAGACGAAGCAGCACTTAATGCTTCATATAAAGCAATACATATTTTTTTTATTTTTTATAAATATATAAAGTACGTTTATCCCCAGGGGTACATGTCTGTGAATCGCCAGGTTTACACACTTCACAGCACTAACCATAGCACATACCATTCCCAATGTCCATTAACCCACCCCCCTTTCCCGACACCCCTCCCCCCAGCAACCCTCAGTTTGTTTTGTGAGATTAAGAGTCACTTATGGTTTGTCTCCCTCCCAATCCCATCTTCTTTCTTTTCTTCTTTTCCTACCCCCCTAACCCCCCATGTTGCATCTCCACTTCCTCATATCAGGGATATCATATGATAGTTGTCTTTCACTGATTGACTTATTTCACTAAGCATGATACCCTCTAGTTCCATCCACGTCGTTGC
>PISX010018905.1:0-32899 GCA_004024625.1 Mellivora capensis
TTTCACTTATTTGTGGAGCATAACAAATAACACGGAGGACATGGGGAGATGGAGAGGAGAAGGGAGTTGAGGGAAATTGGGGGTGAGATGAACCATGAGAGACTATGGACTCTGAAAAACAACCTGAGGGTTTTGAAGGGGCGGGGGGTGGGAGGTTGGGGGAGCCAGGTGGTGGGTATTGTGGAGGGCACGCATTGCAAGGAGCACTGGGTGTGGTGTAAAACTATGAACTCTGTTACGCTGAAAAGAAATTTAAAAAAAAAAATAAATTAAAAAAAAAGTATGAGGGCAAAATGAAGATAATTTTGAACATGCAAACAATCTGGAAACATTGCTGCCCACATAATTACTCATAAATAAATATGAAAATATTACTCAAAAATAAAAATGTAATCCAAGAAAGGGAAAGATAGGACACAAGAAATAAAACAACAATAGAAGAAATGAACAAGTAACCAGGAGAGCATATCATTAAGACAAATAATTTCCTATAGGACAACTGTAATATGTATTGAAATTGTTGAGCAAAAAGTCCCAAATGTAATTTAAAAGCAATCTGGAACAATCGTTGCAGCAGCTAGGAGATGGAGAGGAAGTGGGAAGGCTGGAGAGGAGCTCTTGGATGCCAAGACACTTGCATGGTTTTAAGGGAAGGCCAGAGGGAGGGCACAGCAGTCAGAAGGGTATAGATCAGTGGGAAGGAGGGGCCCCCACTTTCACTGAAGTTTCCATTAAGGTCCCAATTCAACTAGCATGAATCCCAACAATTTTTCAGGACTCCAGAAACTCTAGAGGGCAAGAGGAGATGCTGCATTATCCTGTCTTTTTTTCCTGACCTCTTTTTTAAAAATAAGTTGTCCATAAAATTTATCACCCTGATAATTGATATACCTGAAAGTAGATCAATCTAGATATGATTGAGATCAAATGGGATGATTTGCTGGATAACTGCAGGACAATCAATATGGGTGAACGAGGACTGTCTGGAAAATGGAGCTATACAGTCCTCCTACCTATAAGGGAGTCATTAGTCACACTGCCTACACTGGCTACTGTACACTCGAGTTGGAGAAAACAGCTGGATCCTTGCTTGGCTGCAGATCACTTAGGAGTTTCATCAGCATTGTTGAAGAACTTTCATTCCAACCTATGTACTTCCATGGAAGGGGTGATTGGCAAACATCAGGCTCTGTTCTTGAATCAAGCTGTGCTAATGGCTATTCTGGTTGAGAGCCTCCCATCCTGCCATCTTGTTTACTCCTGAGGTAAATCTAACAACGAAGGTGCCCAATGTGAGGTCTATTGCAACCCTTGTTTAAAAATGATCTTTTCCTCACATTCAAAACCTGAGAGGCCAAGACCATAAAACGCTCCTCTGAAGGAATTTAAGAGATAATACTACTATCTCTACAAATACTACAAATAGAGGTGGAGAGCTCTGCAAGCTGTCTCCATATCCGTTGGTCACAGCTAAGGAAAACATAAGGAAGCATGTGTAGACAAAAAAGACCATCAACCAGGCTTATTAAACCCAACTGGGCTTGAAGCACAGGAAAACAAAGCCGCTAACAGCTGTTAAGGGCCCGGGTAAGCCAGAGTCAGGGTTTCCCACTGACAACCCCTGTCTGCCTCCTGTGAGTCTTAAATGACATCCTCACCAGCAAGGTTTTCCTGGATCTGGGCTTTCCAGGATGCAGACTCTGAATGTACGTACGTTCTAGTACATTCTCTCAGAATTGAAAGCGTTCATTCTGTGTCAGTGTATCCTGTTTTCTTATGGTCTTCAAGGTCTTTAAAAAAGTTCAGGATAGGGGCACCTGGGTGGCTCAGTGGGTTAAAGCCTCTGCCTTCGGCTCAGGTCATGATCCCGGGTCTTGGGATCAAGCCCCGAATCGGGCTCTCTGCTCAGCAGGGAGCCTGCTTCCCCCTCTCTCTCTGCCTGCCTCTCTGCCTTCTTGTGATTTCGCTCTCTGTCAAATAAATAAATAAAATCTTTAAAAAAGTGTTCAGGATATAATTAAAAATTATCTCAAACATAAACGTGTGTGTGATGAATAGGTGTGCAATTCTCTTTCAGTTATTCCTGGGTTCTTCTGGAAAACCTGTATCTGGTCTTGTTGGGCAGGAGTACAAGTACGCGTGAAGAGGTGTTGAAGAACTGTGAAACTGAGCATCTTCAACAACTGGGCTGTTTTTATTTATCATATTTAAGGTTAGCCTCATGCAGTTAGACCTGATGTTCTGCACCAGCTTATTTTCAACAGTATTTATGGTGGGTAGGATCTTTGCTGTACTAACACTGAATCATCCCTCAGTGTTCTACTCTCAGGAGCAAAATTTGGTTTCAATTGGTCCATCTTGGATCACAGCCGAAGCGGTTTAGTTCCTGAAGTTTTAAAAGAACATCACTATAAGGCATGGTGGACCCTGGAGTATGCCTAAGGCAGGTCATTTCTTAATTAGTAAATTAAGTTAGTCAATAAATTAAAGTGAATATTTCAAACGATGCTTACTATGTGCCTGGAATTGTTTTTAAATGCTTTACAAATATTAACTCAATAGTAGTAAAGTCAAAGACTCTAAAAAAAGAATATAAAGTGTTTCTAATAATGTAAAAACCTTATTTTTAAGGCAGGAACGGAGACAGAGGGAGGGGAGCAAGAGAGGAAACCAGAGGGAATTGAGAAACAAAGAGGAGGACTGAAAGTGAAATTGTTTCCAGTGGGAAACTGAGGTAATTGCTGAAGGGAGTTAATGATGAGAGAGCCAGTGTGAAAACCTGTTCATTGAAAACACATCCCCTTCCAGGATTGCTATTTTGGGAAAGCCTTTCATAAGAGCACAACACTGGTGGCAAAAAGAAAATATAAAAAGGCATGATTCTACTCTGGCCTGATTCTTCAGACTGTCCCTGCCCTGGAGTCCGCCTTTTCCCTCTTGTTGAGTAATGCTAGGCCAACAACAACACAGGGGGCGCCTGGGTGGCTCAGTCAGTTAAGCATCTGCCTTTGCCTCAGGTCATGATCTCGGGGTCCTGGGATCGAGCCCCGAATCGGGCTCTCTGCTCGGTAGGGAGCCTGCTTCCCCCCCTCTCTCTGCCTGCTTGTGATCTCTGTCAAATAAATAAATAAATAAATAAATAATAAAAACAAAACAAAAAACAGTGTGAATTGAGCATTACCCATGTTACTGGCACTCATCCAAAGTATATCATGTGTATTTTAGTCCTTGTGTCATAGGTCACAGATAAGCCCACTCATCACTATCCCTTTCTAGAGGATGAGGAGGTCATCAGGCAACAGATACACTCTGCATAATCAGGAGACAGAGGATGAAAAGTATAAAAACAGTTACTTCTCGGACACCTTTATAGTTCAGCCAGTCACATAGCTTAGGCTAAGCAGTTACACCTGCATGAAATTTGGAAGATTCACATTCTAGGGGATCTAGAAAAATAGAGCACAGTTCTAGTCCTCTGGGAAACAATGTCATAAGGTTATTTCTGTGTCAGACATAAAAGAAGCTGGCTCCCTAGACCATCCCTAGCTTTGTTGAGAGATAAGGAGCAGAAGATCCATTTACTGTCCATATCATGGTGGAGGTCAGGGGTGAGAGGGTCTCTAGAACCAGCAGTTGTGGAGGCAGCTTCCTATTTCCCCAGGTTCTTGGTCATGACAGAGGCACAAGTACCCTCACTTGGTAGACAAGTTTTGCAGTAACATTTTGGGAGTCATTCCTAGAAGCTCAGCCTAGAGACTGCTTCTTCACCTTTCAAAGTTTTATAAGCACCTAATTCCCTGACTAAATCTCTCCTAATTCCCCTAACTCCCTAACTAGCTTGAATGGGTTCTGTTATCTACCACTGAACTTTCACTGAGGTACTGAAGGGGACTGGTTATCTGGCTTGGTTGGGTGGCAAGGGAGTGAGGATCCATTCGCCATTTAAGAATGGAATACAGGGGTGGGGGGTGCCTGGGTGGCTCAATGGGTTAAGCCTCTGCCTTCGGCTCAGGTCTTGATCTCAGGGTCCTGGGATCGAGCCCCACATCAGACTCTCTGCTCAGCGGGGAGCCTGCTTCCCCCTCTCTCTCTGCCTGCCTCTCTGCCTACTTGTGATCTCTCTCTGTCAAATGAATAGATAAAATCTTAAAAAAAAAAAAAAAAAGATTCTCTCTCTCCCTTAAAAGAGAGAGAAAAAAAAAAGAAAAGAATGGAATACTTAGAATTCACAACTAGCAGTGGCAAAAGAGCTACAAAAACTATCATTTATAGCCATACATGGAAAGTGCCTGTTGAAGAAATGATTTAGGCATGTGGGGGCCTCTTCCATAGCACAATATGAAATGCGAGTGCTGAGTGTTAAAGGCTTTTAACTACACTTCAGAACTTAAAGAAAATTGCAGGCTTAGTGTTGTAAATGTTTAGACAAAGACAGAGAACCAGGGAGTGTCTCAGGTTACTCTAAAAAGAAAAAACAAAAAGCCACTTAAGAATGACACAGCTAGCTAGGGAGATAAAACAGATGGATAAAAACAGATATAAATAACATGGATATATAGATAAGACAGATAAAATAGATAAAAATCAGATGCAAAGTTTCGTCATGTGGGTTGGGACATTGAGCCTTACAACGTATTTTATGTGAAACAGCACTGATGAAGAAGAGTGGAACCATGAGAATTAGGTAACATCTGGGAGGAATAGGAGGATTCTGAATTCCCCAAACTCAACTAATCATCCTTTGAGAGTCACATCAGCCTGCCCGACACTATTCTTGCTTGAAGTGTCCTCAGGTTCCACACATACCATCTTTTATTGCCTTCAGACTTTTGATTATATCCCAGCATTCCCCAGGAGACCAATTAGAAAGTCAAATCCAGGAGGAGAATGTTCACATGCCAAAAAAATTACAAAACCTTGCTAATTAATTTTCCACATTGCTACATAACATTCCAACCCAAAACTTAGAAGCTTAAAGCAACAACAGTTTTATCTAGCTCGTGAGTCTGGTTGTCAATTTGGGCTGAGAAGGCCTGGGTGGTCCTTCTGGTCTGGGTCGGGATCAATTATTCACATCTGAGTTCACTCACACGTCTGGGATCTTAAGTGGATTGCCGAGAAATGTTCACAGGATCTCGAATTCGCCAAGGGGCTAGCTTGGGTTTGTTCACAAGGTAGTAGAATGGTTTCCACTGTGAGAGAAGCTTACAAAATCTCTTGAAGCCTAAATTCAGAACCTGAGCAACATCACTTTCTCTACATTCTGTTGGTTAAAGCTAATCAGAATCCTGCTCATTTTTAAGAAGTGGAAAAGTAGATTCCACTTTTTGGTGGAAGTGGGGCAAATAATTTATAGCCCTTTTTTCCAACCTACCATGTATTTGTAATGACAACAATAAAACTAAGTTGGCCAAATAAATAAATAAATAAGGAAATGGATTCTAACGGTACTTGAGTAGACCAAGTTGGGTAGGGGAGGGGTTATTGTTGTTATATCAGCTGAAAGTAAGGATATGGGTACACTTAAGAGATCTGAGGTTTGTTATACTACTTAGAGCAGCTAAAAGTGATTTTAATTTTTTGCTGGGTTGATTATCTTAAATGTGAATTACTGGCTATACTTTGAGATGTGAAAATGAATCAGTATAGCACAGAAGGATAAAATAATCAAAAAGGGATGAAAACCAACTCAAGAATCACAACCCAGGATCCAGGAATAGCAGTTGCATTTAAAGTGACCATTTGATTAAACTTCTGATGCCCTACTGTCATTCTCCAACATGTAGGTCTCCACAGTCACACAGGTGAGTTAAATGGCATGCAGTATGGCCTCATTTTTACTATTTGCTATGGACAAAGCACTCCAGGGGATTTTACTTGACCCTTCCTACCACAAAGCTAGGTCTGGTAATTATAGGAGAGGCTATGACCTTCTATTGAAGTGATTCAAATTAGGCCTCCGCATTCGAGGTTTAAAATTCTTTGTTATACAGTGGTGTTACTTCCAACTGAGGACAGTTTGGGGAAGGAAAACGGGCACTAGAAATAAATGCATATATAAACATTTTCAATAAATTGGCTTATTATTTTGGTATACATGCATAAGACTTCTATTCAAAAACTCTTTAAAAAGAAAATTCTCCCTTAAAAATATACCTTTGTACATTAGAACAGAATTTGAAAGAAATTTATCTTGATTACCTAAACATTAAAAATTAAAGCAAGAATTTTGTTGGAAACCAATCATCTCTCCAAGAAAAGCAAGGAAGGTAGAATTGAAAGCTTTTTTTAGATTTCTTTTGAAACACTGCAGAACTATCTGGGAGTCTGAGGCTTGAAGACCAAGATGGCAGAGAGAAGACAACATCATTGATGTGAACCCAGTAGGTCTACAGTTTTTCATTTGGAGCATTGGTTTCAAATTAGCAGCCTGAACTGAGCAGAAAGCATCAGATAACAGCCTGAGAAAATAAACAGAGCTTTCATAAGTCTTGCTTTCTGGAAAACAAACAAACAAACAAACAAACTAGAAGTCAGGACCCAGAAAAGTAAGAAGAGCCTATTACAAACCTTATGTTTCGAGGTAGGACTCCTACAGACCTAAACATAGAGCAAGGGGAGCCAGAAATAAACAGGTTTCTGCAAATGCTTGTATTCACCTTCAAGTCAGATCTATGCTTAACTGCATTGAGGTAATCTACCCTATTCTGTCTGCCAGAAAAACATTAAATTCTCCTGAGAGGGAAAAGAAAGACCTCACCCCAAATCTTTATGGTTTTTCATATTGTTTAACATTCAATTGAAAAAATTAGCAAGCATGTTAGCAGAAAGGAACAACAAAAGGAAAACCCCACAGATGATTTAGATATTATGTTTATCACATTAGATTTTAGCAAGACGAAGAGTTTCTTCAAATAAGTGAAATTTATTTAAAAAAAATTAAAGGAACTAGAACTATAAATTAGGTAACTAAACTTAAAAACTCAAGAATTGGTTAGCCACAGCCAGTCACAGCCGTAGACAAGATGAGTGAACTACAAGATAGATTAATAGAAAAACTACAAAGTGAAGGATAGTGTTGCAGGACAGATTCCTTAGGAAGCAGACTCTTAAGATAGAGATGAAAATTCAGGAACTTTGGGCAGGAGAGCTCTTGGGTTAAATATCTGGAGGGAAGTAAAGAAAATGAAGGAAGTAGAATTGGACAGAGGGAAAAATCAGGTCCCATTCAGTCAGCCAACCCCATGGGAAGTGCTCAAACTGGGAAAGCCCTTCAGAATCTTATTAATGGTGGGTCAACAGGGCCCAGTTTTATGCCTCTGCATTGATCAGCGATTTCATGCAGGCTATTCCCATGAAGGGGGCATGAACTTTGGGAAGGTGGCTAGCTTCAGCTGAATTAAATTTTTGGAAAGGACCAACACTCGAGAGTTGTCAGCACCAACACACCCAGCAGCTGGGAAAATAAGCCTCTCAGTCCTAACTGGGGAATGTGAGTGATATAGTGCAGCATCTAAAACATAAAGAGAGAAAAAAAATTTAAATTTAAACAAACAGAAATATATATATATGTGTATATATATATAAAATATGTAATATATATATTATATATAATGGAATATGATGGAAGGACCTACCATACATATAACTGGAACTTAGAAAAAGAATGGGGCAGAAGCAATATTTGAGAATTTTCTAAAATTGACCAATATATCAAATCACCTAACTTAAAATCCTATGAACCCAGGATAAATACAAAGAAAACCACACCTAGGCACAGTATAATCAAATCACTGAAAACAAAACAAAATAAATTTAAAGCAGCCAGGTTAAGAGACATTATCTTCAAGGGAACAACAATAATTCTGAGAGTTGACTTACCAATAAAAACAAAGGAATCCAGAAGACAAAGATATAACATTTTCAAAGTATTGATAATAATTAACTGCCACACAACCTGAAGATAATATTTTTTAAAAAATTAAAGTAAAATAAGGTTATTTTTAAGAGAAAAACTGAACCCTTTACTAAAAGAACACTAAGAGACTTTTTAAGCAGTAGAAAAATGATCCAAGATGGAAGCATAGAAATGAAGAATGAAGAGTAGGAGGAGTTAATCTAAGTGAACGCTATTTCTACAAAACACTGACAATAATGTCTTAAGGAGTTTAGCATATGTGTAGAATCAGAATACAAGAATAACATAAGGATAGGAAGGGTGAATAAAGTGTTCTCCGGTTCTTACATTATCCAAAAAGTAGTAACAGTGACAATTCCTATTAGTCTGCAATCCGTCAAGAATGCATGGTGTTATATCTAGGGCAAGCTGTATAAGAATAGTATTAGAGTATGTAATTAACAAACTAATCAAGCAGAAGACTAGAATAATAAAATATTTCATTAATCCAAAGAAGTTGAAGGTGGAGAAAAACAGAACAGGTGGGTCAAAGAGAACACAAGTAGTAAGATGGTGAGTATAAACTTAAATATATTAGTAGTTATACTAAACAGAAATAGAACAAATACTTTAAATAAAAGACAAAAACTGTCAGACCTAATTTTAAAAACCCACAAATACATGCTGGTTATAACAGATATATAAAAACAAAGAATAAGAGTAAAAAGGATGGAAAATTATACCCCATAAAAACACTAACAAAAATATAACCAGTAAGTCTTTTTTTTTAAGGATTTTTTTTTTAAATTTTAGAGACAGAGGGAAAGGGAGAAGCAGACTCCCCACTGAGCAGGGAGTCCAAAGCGAGGCTTAATCCCAGGACCCTGGGATTTCTGGGATCATGATCTGAGCTGAAAGCAGATGCTTAACTGACTGACCCAGCCAGGGGCCCCCCAGATTGGTAAGTTTTAACTAGTATCAGGATAGTATTTAAGGCAGGAAGCATTACAAAAAATAAAAAGGGTCATTTATTAATGGGAAAGGGGTTAGTTGACTAGAACACATTAAATACTAAATCTGTAGTCATCTAATAATTCAGCTTCAAAACATATACAGCAAAAACTTATAGGACTAAAAGGAAATTTATATAATCCACAAACATAATAGAAGATTTTAACATATATCTCTAAGTAACCCCTATAATAATCAGATTAAAGATCTGTAAGGATATACACAGTTTGAACAACATGATTAACTTCTTCTAGTTGACATATATAGAACTCTGCACCAACAGTCTCAGATTACACTTCCTTTGCAATTATCTATGGAATAGTTACTCTACTTAGTCATTGGCCTCAAACAATTTTAAATATTGAAACCATCAAAGTATGCTGTCAAGACAGTGAAATTAAGCTCAAAATCAGCCACCAAAAAAGAGAAGTTAAAAATCTCCAACTGCTTAGAAATTAACTATGGATCAAAGAAGGTATAACAGCAGAAAATGAAAAGTATTTTTAACTAAAGGTTAATAAAAATATGGCATATCAAAATGTGTGGGACGCTGTTAAAGCTGTACTTATAAGAAAATGTATTGTGTGAAGTAGAGATAATTAGCAAATTATATCTAAAGGAGGCAGAAAAGAGGAATAATAATAAAGAACAAAGATTATTAAAATAGAAAGCTGGTACTTTATAGAAATACTCAACAAATCCAAAGGTGGTTGTTTGCAAATACTAATGAAAAGAATAAACTCCTAAAAAGACTGACCGATCAAGGAAAAGGGGAAAAACCATAAATACAATAACAGAATTGGAAAAAAAAAAACAAAACCATCCTTGTGGATCTTACTGATATTAAAATGATAATGAAAAGTTGTAACTTTGTGTCTATATACTTGAAATTTTAAATGAACTAGACCAGTTCCTTGAAAAATAGAGCTCCAAAAACTGGTATTGAAAACTTGAATAATTTTATATTTATTAAAGATGTTGAATCTGTAATTTAAAACCATCCCACAAAGAAAATTCTAGACCCAGATAGATTTACCCATGAACTCTTCCAAACATTTTAGGAATCAACAATTGATTTTATATAATGTTTTTCAGAGAATAGAAAAAAACAGAATATTTACTAGCTTGTATTATGGGGTCATCAAAACCTGGAGATACCCTGTGCGTAGACATAAAAAGAGAGGGAAATTATGGATCATTATTTCTGAACAATATAGATACAAAAACCTCAAATGAAATACTAAAAAATAAAATTCTGAAACATAAAGAAGAAGAAAATGTACAATGACCAAATTGAGTTTTTTCCAAGAATTTGAAGTTGGTTTATCATTCCAGATGCAATCAATGTATCTCATATACATTAACAGAAAAAAGGAGAAAAAGGTCATGATCAACTTGAGAGATGCAGAAAAGCACTTAATAAAATGCAACACTCTTTATGATAAACTTTAGCAAATTAGGACTCAAAAGGAAATTCATTTTCTGATAAGGAGTATTATAAAAATTGTATAGTACGTGTCATACTTAATGATAATAATTTTTAAGTGAGAAGATATATTTGAAATATGTATATCTGACAAAGGACTCATATCCAGAATATATAATGACCTCTACAACTATAAGCAAAAGGCAGGTAACTCAAGTTTTTAAAAATGGGCAAATGATTTGAACAGGTATTTCACAATAGGGAATATTCAAATGGCTAGAACATGTGAAAAGATGGTCCAGTTCATTAGACATCAAGGAAATGCAAATTATCCACAGTATGTTACCAGTAGATATCCACCAGAAAAAAAGAGCTAAAGATGGAGGAAGAGAAGAAAGAGGAGGAGGGAAAGGAGACAGGAAGGAGGAGAAATTAGAAGAAGGATAAGCAGAGGGAAAGGAGGAGGAAGAGAAGGAGGGGGAAGAGGAGAAAAAGAAAGAGAAAATAGTGGGAGAAGAAGGACTGCAGATGTTACTAAGGATAAAGATGCCGTCAGCATCTGGAACAGGTACCACAGATAAGCATGTACGTTGGTATTACTGTTTTGTCAAACTGTCTAGCAACATCTTTTAAAGCCAAATCTATGTATACCATATAATCCAAGAATTCCACCCATAAGACCCAACAGAAAAACATACAAATATTTGTCAAAAGACTTACACAAGAATACACTTATGCCATTTACAGCATTATTCACAAAAGCCCCAAACTGAAAATATCACAAATGTCCACCCACAGAAAAATAGACGAAAAAATTGTGGTACATAAAAATGAGAATAAACAACCTACCACTACATACAAAATCACGGATGAATCACACAAATTTAATACTGAGCATAAGAAGCCAGATACAAAAGAAGTCATAAATAGAATTCAAGGAGAAGGAAAACTAATCTATGGTGATAGATGCCAGGATAGTGGTTGTCTTGAGAGGGGTAGGCAGACAGAGGAGGAAGGCTTCTGGGGTCCTGGGAGTGTCCTGTTTTTCTCATCTGATTGCTGATTCCAGTTTATGAAAATTCAGTGAACTCAACACTTATTATTATTGCTCTTTTATATATCCATGTTATTCATAAATAAAATTTAAAATTGTGTTTCCTTGTAAAAATATATGAAAATTACTAATTTATACATATTCACAAACTTTAGTGTCTTATATTACCTATCTTCAACATCATATCTAACTATCTTTTCTAGAATTTACCTTTTTAAATATGGTGTTTCAAAAATGTAATAGCTACAATTTTCTCAAATTTACATTTTATGCTTACTAGGTTTTAAATTATTGATGCCTTTAAATAAACCTGTTTTGTAGATTTTGTCTACCAGAGAAGATCTCTCTCTATGAAGGTACCTGGAAAGCTCAGCAAATGTGCCTAAACTGGGCATACTCTTAATTCAACAGTTTGGAGCCCAGATATCTTCTCAGAAAATAGCTTTTTGCCTGCCCTCAGGATATAATTCTTTGGTAAATATGTTTACAGGACAGTACTTATCAATTAAGTTTATGATTTTGAAAGTTTTGCCAGATACTGAAAAATAATTTGTAAAATATGATTAGTCAATCTCAGATCATTGTAGTTGTCCTGGGTTCAGTCATTGGGGATTGTCCCCTGCCCCTCCTTCGCCTGAGGTGGCATCTAAGTTGGGGTTCATGTACCATGATGGCATCAGGGGAGACATCTAGTCCTTAGTCATATGTCCACAGTCACCTGCCCAGTCACAGCCATGGCCATGGTCCTGCCGCTCCTTGCTGGCAGCTTCTGAACAATCACATTTTTAGTGACTTTCTAGACATACCATCCTTTGTTGTCTTTTAATGATATCCCCTGGCAACTGATCTAACAACTTCAGATCTGCCAGTTTGCTCATTGCTATTTTTTGTGCTTTCTTGAGGGTATGGAAAAATTCTGCTCTCCTTCCAACTCCTTGATCTTCTAAAATGGGCTGCAGGAAACTTGCAGGGGCTGCCTGAGACCCCTGGAGCCCTGCTCTCTGTGTTTCTGTCTCTAGGCATGAGATGCTGTTAATGAATGAACACTTCTCAGAGTTCTACAGAGGAAGCAGAGCACCTTTCCCCTTCACTCAAGGCTTCTCACATTTTGAAGAATTGTTCTAGTATCTACCCACTCCCCCATCTTGGAGGTAACTATAAGGCAGAGAGGCAGGGTGCAGCTCACCTGTTTAGAGATCCTTGCCGTCATCCTGCTTTCTACTTCTTTTTTTTTTTAAGATTTTTTATCCATTTGACAGAAATCACAAGTAGGCAGAGAGGCAGGCAGAGAGAGGAGCAAGCAGGCCCCCCGCTGAGCAGAGAGCCCGATGCGGGGCTCGATCCCAGGACCCCGGGATCACGACCTGAGCCAAAGGCAGAGGCTTTAACCCACTGAGCCACCCAGGCATTGCTTTCTACTTCTACTTGAGGTTTTCCCCTAACTCCTTCTAATACCCCATCCCTGCAGGGAGCAGAAGGGCTAATAAACAGACTTGGAAGTTTTGATAGGATAGGTCATTTGACACTTAAAAATCAAGGACTTAAGGCATTTATCTTCTGGGTCTGCTGGCCTGATTTCTTCTCTGGACAGCAGGAGTCTATAGTCTAGTCCCAAGAGGGGCAGATCACAGGATAAACAAATAACTAAGTAACAAAAACCACATGGGTGAATATGATCCCCCCATAGTAGGCAGCCATTCCCTTTACAGTATCTGTTCAGGACAGCAAATTCTTCTTAGCTCAACACTTGGTATAAACTCCACATGTGCACATGCAAAGCCTGAAATCTTTCTGCCCAACAGTAAGAGCCCTGTTAAAAGGAAAATTTGGCTTTGGAACAAGAATAGCAGATTGCACACAGGAGAGAAAAAAAAAACAACTGGATGATGAATAGGCCATCAGACAGTAGCAGAATTTTAAAAAAATGATTCCTTAATATGGAATAGTGTTTCAACCAGTGTCCCTAGACTCATGGGGGTCTGTAATATTTTCAATGGCCCACACGTTCCCTACAGAAATTCTTTAAGTCTACATATTCTTTTTGATGACAATCTTTAAAAGTATTATCAACATATTAGTAATCATCTAGACAACCACTTTACCCCCAAGGAATACTATCATGCAATTTTAGCCCCTGCACCTGCATTTGTAGTAGCTGAGAGGAATCACTTTTAGTGACCACGTATAAGTTTTAAGGCATTGGAAGCATGTTTGCCTGATGTTATATCAGCAGTCAGACCTTAGGTATCCTAATATCAAAACAGAAATGACTATCCCTTACTCTCAATTACACTCAAGTTAAATTATTTTACCAGTTATGAACATGCAAGTTCTCTTTTGAAAGATAGTTTTCTATTAAAAGGTTTTCCCATAGCATGCAATCTCGATTTCACATACTAGTTAATAAATGAGATTGATCTGACAACTTGAAATGACCTCTTGCAACCAAGTAATAAATGGACTATTTTAATAATTAAGACTAGGGTAAAAACTAGTGGCTGAGGACTTAATGCATAGATGAGGCATTTCTGCTAAATGAAGGTCCAATGATGTCACTGTGTACCTTATGAGAAAATTTTCTCATACCTCAGATGAAGAAAAGGGACGGGAGGGTTGAGTCATCCCTTGGCATGAGAGAGCGTAGGTACAGCAAACTCAGAAGACCCAAACGACACTATATCCACATTTAAAATTGCAACTCAGCCAAAGAAAACAATTGTCCATCCCACTGAAATAATATTGTTAATTTTTATTATTATGATTTTTATAGATTTGTTGGTTTTTAGCATCTAAATTTTGTCCTTACATTTATATAGGAATTATGGGCCATGTGGAATTTATAACTAGTTCTCTTTTTTTCCACATATAAGAAACATGAGAACAAAAACAATTTGAGTTCCCATCAATAAACCTTCACACACACACACACACACACACACACACACACAAGTCCAGGTCCAATGTTCCTACTTGTAAACTCTTCCAAACATTAAAGAAGACATAGCAGTACTTTTATACAAACTCTTCCAGAGAAGAGAAAAAGAGTATGCATCCCAACTCATTTTCTGAGGCCAGAATAATCTTGACACCAAAGACTGTCCAGAATATTGCAATAAAAAGCTGCACATCAATCTCTCTCATGAACAAAGATGGAAAACTTCTTCATAAAAGGAGACTTTTCACTGGAGTTTGAGAATCATTGATATATAGAAGAGTGAGACATTAATAGTAGAACAGCACTATGTAGCATTTATCATTAAC
Source organism: Mellivora capensis (assembly GCA_004024625.1). Taxonomy (NCBI): domain Eukaryota; kingdom Metazoa; phylum Chordata; class Mammalia; order Carnivora; family Mustelidae; genus Mellivora; species Mellivora capensis. Next base: position 14,650 of record PISX010018905.1, read on the forward strand.
ATAAGCATTTTTAGTGAGAAAAAATTATTTCAAAAATCAACAGCAGTCTTTTTCTAGTGAACATATTATTTTTTTACTTGACAAAACACCCTGAGGACATGGTTTTGGGAGGTGGAGGTGTGACTCAGAGAGAAAGCTAGTTGCTGTGAAAAATAAAGAAAAATGGTTGGAGCTCCTTTGGCAGCTCAGGAAAGAGAACATGAAGCATCTAGACTAAAAAGGAAGGAAGGTGAAGAAGGTGAAGCTGAAAGAGGAAGAGCTCAGGAACAGAACATTTGAGACACAGCAGGGACACATTCCTGGCAAATGGGCATGTCCAATGGGCTGCAGAAAGCAGAGGTGTGTGATAGTCCCCAGTAAGTTTCAGCTCTGTGTTACAAGCTGCCTCAAAGCTATCCTCAAAGCCTCAGAGAAAATTCTTCTGACTTGCCTTGCGATGGAGATACATTGGGGAAATCTAGGACAAGAGGCTGTGTTCTATCTTTGGACCAATAGGTAGATAAAAGGGAAGTGGTAGAGGAAGTGAGAAAAAAAGTGAAAGTTCAAAGAGCAAGAGCTGCTAGAATCTACAGGAATGTACATGAATGGGGGGAGGGCACTGAAGATAGGCTCTTTGGCCATTTTAATTTTAATATCAAGAAGAAGATGTCTTGAGAGGGAGGGAAGATGGAGGAAGAGTAGGGGACCCTCGATTCATCTGGTCTCTTGAATTCAGTTGGATATCTATCAAATCCTTCTGAACACTTGTGAATTCAACCTGATATTTAAGAAAGAATTGCTGCAATTCTGCAAATAGAAAAGTGATCACTTTTTGCAAGATAGGAAATGTGGAGAAGTGAATCTGAGGGAATATATAGGAAGATAAACCACAGAGAGGGCAGGGAGGGAGCTTCCATAAACTGGCTGCTGGAAACTGATAGAGCAATGGAGTGCAAAATCAGAACTTTTAGAATTCTGCTCCTGTGAGGGACTCTCTGGCTGAAAGGTGTTCAGGTGGTGAAGCAGGGCAGAATCCTAGGTGGGACAGTGTGGTCTCAGAATTCCCAAGGTAACAGAAAGAATGGGGGTAGCTGAGTGCAGCAGAATTCCCAAGCATTGGAGCAGGAAGCTGGCTTCAATTAGTGAACCTTCAATTAGCTGAACCTCTCAGCTAGGTGTTGCCATAAACTGCCAACCGAGGCAAGATTGGAGACTGCTCTCTAAGCAGGGGGCCAACAAGCAACATGACCTTCCTCCTTCTCCTGGTGAGAAGCTCCACAGGTGTGTGCAGGATTAGGCAAACACTCCTGGAGCAGGGGCCCAGCAAACAGTAGAGCCTAGTGAGACATCCCCTCCTTCCCCAGGGAGGATTGGAGTGAGTGTGTGGAGTTTGGCACAAACAAAAGAGATTGCTTGCTTTTCCCTGAGGGTGCACTGAAGAGTGGTGGCCACAATTTTTCAGCTCCAGGGCTGGAGATCGGGCTGCACCACTTTTATTCCTTTTTTCCTCCCCTAAAGTGTTAAGAAAAGCCTTCAGGGAACAAAAGCCACATAGAGCAACACAAAGGAGCTTACACTGAGCCTGGTCCCTTGCCAAGGGGAGGTGCAACTCCATCCAGGCAAAGACACCTGAGAATCAGGGCAACAGGCCCCTCCCCCAGAATATCAGCAGAATCATCAGGCTGATACCAAGTTTACAGAGCACACAGACTGGAAAACTCCTGAAATAGGGAAAAATGGTATATAGAATTCAAGATTTTTTCTCATGAGTCTTTAGTCTTTCAGTTTAAAATTTTCTTTTTCTTTTTCCCCCCCTTTCAAATAGTTTATTTTATCGTCTTTTTTTAAGTCTTTTTAAATTTTTAGTCATTTTTACATTTTTACATTTATATTTTATAGATATATTCTTCATTTGGAATTCCTTTCATTGTATTCAGTTTTATTTTTGTGAATATATATGTACATATTTTTCTTTCTTTCTTTGCAATTTTGGGATCTAGTGTCTTAGGTGTTTTTTTTTTTAATTTAATTTATTTTTTTTTTTAAGATTTCATTTATTCATTTGACAGAGAGAGCAAGATCACAAGTAGGCAGAGAGGCAGGCAGAAAGAGAGGGGGAAGCAGGCTCCCCACTGAGCAGAGAGTCCAACGCAGGGCTCAATCCCAGGACCCTGAGATCATGACCTGAGCTGAAGGCAGAGGCTTAACACACTAAGCCACCCAGGCGCCCTTTGTCTGTTAGATTATATTCTCTCTCTGTCCTCACCCTGGGTTTTTTGTTGTTGTTGTTGTTGTTTCCTTTTTGGTTTCTGATCTCTTTGGATGTGTCTAGTGTGTGCTTCAATGGGGTTGTGGTTGATATCCTTGATTTTGTTCTCTCATTCATCCATTTTTCTCTGGACAAAATGACTAGAAGGAGAAATTCACAACAAAAGAAAGAACCAGGGGTAATACTCTCTGACATAGATTTAATCAATATGGATATAAACAAAATGTCATATCTAGAATTCAGAATAATGATTATAAAGTTAGTAGCCGGACTGGAAAAAAACATAGACACTAGAGAATTCCTTAGTGCAGAAATAAAATCTAATCAGGCCAAAGTTAAAAATGCTTTAACTGAGGGTGCTTGGGTGGCTCAGTCTGTTAGCATCTGCCTTCAGCTCGGGTCATGATCCTCGGATCCTGGGATTGAGTCTCGTATCTGGCTCCGTGCTTAGCAGGGAGTCTGCTTCTCCCTCTCCCTCTAACTTTCCCCCCTGCTTGTGCTCTCTCTCCCTCATGCTCTCTCTCTCAAATAAATTTTTAAAAATATTCTTAAAAATGCTTTAACTGAGATGCAGTCTAAAATGGATGCTCTAAGAGCACCTGGGTGGCTCAGTGAGTTAAGCCTCTGCCTTCGGCTCAGGTCATGATCCCAGGGTTCTGGGATCAAGCCCCGTGTCAGGCTCTCTGCTCGGCGGGGAGCCTGCTTCCCCACCATCCACCCCCTCCCCCTTAATCTCTGCCTACTTGTGATCTCTGTCAGTCAAATAAATAAATAAAATCTTAAAAAAAAATAAAATGGATGCTCTAATGGCTAGGGTAAATGAAGCAAAAAAAAAAAAAAAGAGCCAGTGATATAGAAAACAAAATGATGGAAAGGAAGGAAGCTGAGGAAAAGAAAGAAAAACAACTAATGGAGCATGAGGGCAGGTTTTGAGAAATCAGCAAGACCATAAAGCAAAACAATATTAGAATTATTGGGGTCCCAGAGGAAGAAGGGAGAGAGAGAAGATATAGTTGAGGAAATCATAGCTGAGGGCTTCCCTAAACTGGGGAAGGAAACAGGCATTGAAGTCCACAGAAAACCCCCTTCAAGATCAATAGAAATAGATCAACACCACCAACGTATACTAGTGAAGCTTTCAAATTTCAGATCTAAAGAGAAAATCCTGAATGTAACTTGAGACAAGAGCTCAACAGACCTTTCCAAAGAGATAGGCTAGCCAGAAAGAGTTGGCATGATATATTCAAGGTACTATGAGAATAACATACTGCCAAGAAAACTTTATCCAGCAATGCTGTCATTAAGAATGAAAAGGAAGATAAAGAGCTTCCAGGACAAACAGAAACCAAAAGAATTTGGGATCGCTAAACCAGGTCTGCAAGAACTATTAAAGGGGGTCCTGTAAGCAAAGAGAGAGCCCAAGAGTACACAGACCAGATAGAAACAGAGATAATATGTAGAAACAGGGACTTTACAGGTAATACCATGACACTAAATTCATATCTTTTATTAGTGATCCTGAAAGTAAATAGGCTAAATGCTCCAATCAAAAGACACAGGGTATCAGATTGGATAAAAAAGCAAGAACCATCCATATGCTATCTACAGGAGACTCATTTTTAGACCCAAAGACACCTCCAGATTGAAAGTGAGGGGGTGGAGAACCATTTATCATGCTAATGAACATGAAAAGAAAGCTAGGGTATCAATGTTTATATCAGACAAATTAGATTTTAAACCAAAGACTGTAGTAAGGGACGAAGAGGGACACTATAGCATACCCTAAAGGGTCTATCCAACAAGAAGATCTAATAATTATAAATACTTATGCTCCTAACTTGGGATCAGCCAATTATATAAACCAATTAATAACAAAATAAAATAAACATATTGATAATAATACAATAACAGCAGGGGACTTCAATAACCCACTCACTGCAATGGATAAATCATCTAAGCAGAAGATTAAAAAGGAAACAAGGACTTTGAATGACCCACTGGACCAGATGGCCTTCACAGATATATACAGAGCATTCCATCCGAAAACAACAGAATACACATTCTTCTTGAGTGGAACATTCTCCAGATTAGATTACATACTGGGTCACAAATCAGGTGTCAGCCAGTACCAAAAGACCGAGATTATTCCCTGCATTTTTTTCAGATCACAATGCTTTGAAATTCAAACTCAATCACAGGAGGAAATTTGGAAGGAATGAAATACTTGGAAGTTAAAGAATATCCTACTAAGGAATGAATGGGTCAGCCAGGAAATTAAAAAAGAATTTAAAAAACTCATGGAAACAAATGAAAATGAAAACACAACTATTAAAAACCTTTGGGATGCAGCAAAAATGGTCCTAAGGGAGCTGTACATATCAATACAAGCTTTTCTCAAGAAACTAGGAAAGTTTCAAACACACAAGATAACCTTACACCTAAGGAGCTAGAGAAAGAATAGCAAATCTCAGAGTCTACCCCAAGCTGAGATGAGAAATAAGAAAGATTGGAGTAGAAATCAATGAAATAGAAACTAAAAGAACATTAGAACAGATCAATGAAACTAGAATCTGGTTCTTTGAAATAATTAATAAGATCAATAAATCCCTAGCCAGACTTATCAAAAAGAAAAGAGAATGGACCCAAATTGATAGAATCATCAATGAAAGAGGAGGAATCATGACCAACACCAAGGAAATACAAACAATTTTAAGATCATATTATGAGCAACTATATGCCAACAAATTAGGCAATCTGAAAGAAATAGATGCATTCCTAGAAACTTATAAACTACTAAAACCCAAACAGGAAGAAATAGAAAACCTGAACACACCCATAACCAGAAAGGAAATTGAAGCAGTAATCAAAACTCTCCCAACAAGAGTCCAGAACCAGATGACTTTTAGGGGAATTCTACCAAACATTTAAAGAAGAACTAATACCTATTCTTCTGAGACTGTTTCAAAATAGAAGTGGAAGGAAAACTTCCAAACTCTTTATATGAGGCCAGCATTATCTTGATCCCAAAACCAGACAAAGACCCCACCAACAAGGAGAATTACGGACCAACATCCTTGATGAACATGGATATCAAAATTCTCACCAAGATACTAACCAATAGGATCCAATAGTATGTTAAAAAGATTATTCACCACAACCAAGTATAATTCATTCCTGGTCTGCAAGAGTGGTTCAACATCTGCAAATCAATCAGTGTGATACATCACATTAATAAAAGAAAGGACAAGAACCATGTGATCCTCTCAATGATGCAGAAAAAGCATTTGACAAAATACAGCATCCTTTCTTAATTAAAACTCTGCACAGTGTAGGGGTAGAGGGCACATACCTCATTATCATAAAGGCTACCTACAGAAAGCCCACAGCAAATATCATTCTCAATGGGGAAAAACTGACAGCTTTTTCCCCAAGGTCAGGAATACAACAGGGATGCCCATTTCCACCATTGTTGTTCAACATAGCACTGGAAGTCCTAGACTCAGCAATCAGGCAACAAAAATAAAAGACATTCAAAATTGGCAAAGGAGAAGTCAAACTCTCACTTTTCTCATATGACATGATACTTTATGTGAAAAACCCAAAAAACTCTACCCCAAAATTGCTAGAACTCATACAGGAATTCAGCAATTCCTGCAGGATATAAAATCAATGCATAAAAATCACAGAAATAGGAGGGTATGTGCTATGGTGAGTGTTGTGAAGTGTGTAAACCTGGCGATTCACAGACCTGTACCCTTGCAGCTAATAATACATTATATGTTTATTAAAAAATAAAAAATTATTAAAAAATCACAGAAATAGTGCATTTCTATACATTAATAATGACACAGAAGAAAGAGAAATTAAGGAATTGAACTATTACAATTGCACCAAGAACCATAAGATACCTAGGAATAAACCTAACCAGAGAGGTAAAGGGTCTAAAAAATACTCTAAAAACTACTGAACACTTATGAAAGAAATTGAGGAAGACACAAAGAGATAGAAAAATATTCCATGCTCTTGGATTGGAAGAATAAATATTGTTAAAATATTTATACTACTGAGAGCCATCTACACATTCAAAGCAACCCCTATCCAAATACCATCGACATTTTTCACAGAGCTGGGACAATTAATCCTAAAATTGTACAGAACCAGAAAAGACCCCAAATAGCCAAAGGAAGGTTGAAAAAGAAAACCAAATTTGGTGGCATCACATTGTTGGACTTCAAGCTCTATTACAAAGCTGTAATCATCAAGACAGTATGGTACTGGCACAAAAACAGACACATAGATCAATGGAACAGAATACAGAACCTAAAAATTGACCCTGAATTCTATGGTCAATTAATCTTCAATAAAACAGGAAAGAGTATCTAATGGAAAAAAGACAGTCTCTTCAACGGAGGGTGTTGGGAAAATTAGCCACATGCAGAAGAATGAAATTGGACCATTTTCTTACACCATTCACAAAGATAAACTCAAAATGGATGAAAGACCTCAATGTGAAACAGGAATCCATCAAAATCCTAGAGAAGAACACAGGCAGTAACCTTTCAACCTTGGCCACAACAACTTCTTGCAAGACATGTGTCCAAGGCAAGGGAAACAAAAGCAAATATGAACATTGGGACTTGATCAAAATAAAAAGCTTCTGTATGGCAAAGGAAACAGCCAACAAAACTAAAAGTCAATCTACAGAATGGGAGAAGATATTTACAAAGGACATATCAGGTAAAGGGCTAGTATCTAAGATCTATAAAGAATTTAGCAAACTCAACCCCCCCAAAAAACCAAAGAATCCAGTCAAGAAATGGGCAGAAGACATGAACAGACATTTCTCCAAAGAAGAAGTCCAAATGGTCAACAGACACATGATAAAATGCTCCACATCACTCAACATCAGGGAAATACAAATCAAAACCACAATGAGATGCCACCTCAAACCAGTCAGAATGCTAAAATCGACAAGTTGGGAAACAATCTATGTTGGCAAGGATACAGAGAAAGGGAAACCCTTCCACACTGTTGGTGGGAATGCAAGCTGGTGTAGTCACTCTGGAAACGGTATGGAGTTTCCTCAAGAAGTTAAAAATATAGCCAACCTATGACCCAGCAATTGCACTACTATGTATTTACCCTAAAGATACAAAGGCAGTGATCTGAAGGGGCACCTACCCCCTCAATGTTTATAGCAGCAATGTCCACAAAGCCAAACTGTGGAAGGAGCTAAGATGTCCATTGACAGATGAATGGATAAAGATGTGGTATATATACAATGGAATATTACACAGCCATCCGAAAGGATGAATACTTACCATTTACATTGGCATGGATCAAAATGGAAGCTATTATGCTGAGTAAAATTAGCCAATAAAAGAAATACAATTATCATATGGTTTCACTCATATGTGGAATATAAGAAACAAAAAAAGAATCACAGGGAAGGGAAAACTGAAAGGGAAGTAATCAGAAAGGGAGACAAACCATGAGAGACTCTTACCTAAAGGGAAACAAACAGAGGTTGCAAGGGGTATGGGGTAACTGGGTAGTGGGCATTAAGGAGGCATGTGATATGATGAGCAGAGGGTGTTATATTTAACTGATAAATTACTGAACTCTACATCTGAAACTAAGGATATACCATCTGTTGGCTAACTGAATTTAAATAAAAAGAAAAAACAAGATGACTCTTTGGGATGATGACATTTGAGTTAAGTGTATATGAGAATAATACCAACATTTATTGAGTTCTTAATATGGACTGGGAAGTTTTTCTGTATTAACATATTTAATTGTTACAATAACTGTATAACTTAAGTAAGACCCTTATTTCCATTTTACAGATGAGGGTTGGGTAACTTGTCAAAGATCACACAATTCTTACATGTAAAGTTGGGATTTGAACCCAGCAGGGAGGGGATTTAACAGAGACTGTATTTTTACCTGCCAAATCATACCATCTCTTATAAATGACACACCTGCATTTTTTTCTCTCTTAAATGTTCATTCATACAATAATGCAGAGGAACAAATAGAGAAATGAAAAATCCACCTTTCTGTTGTTTTTATAAGGTCCTGAGTTATATCTCAACTAATAATGTCTTAGACCAGAACCTTCTTGTTTGCACAACCACCTCCTGGTGGGTCTCCCTTCCTCCTTCCCTAGCTCCCTCAAATCTTTCTCACACTGATTATTTAAAGTACGTTTCTTCACACAGCAATTCATTTAAAACAAAAACTCTTCAGATCAGTATCTGGCCTGAATAGATACTCCCTATCTCAGCCAAGACTTTAGCAATCAGAGTACATAAGACCAGAGTAGGCCTTATAGAATGTCACCTTTTTGAAGGTTATTTCTGGATCCATTTGTGCCCATTTTGCTCTTTCTCTTCCAACAGCTGGGCAGTTGACATTACTAGAGAAAGTCATACTATTCTGTCAATCTGTGTTCTCCAGGCTCTGCTGAGTCCTCACTTCTGCCCTTTGCTTTTTTATTTTTTTAACCTTTGTTCAGCATCTTTCCTATATTCAGTTACCACTGTAATCCTTCACCATACCCCAACACACTCCAACTCCCCTCATTATTAGCGGGTGGCAATGCATCTTAACTCACCCAAAACACTGGAGCAAGCAGGCTTAAGCTCCTACAACTTCTACATCATCTTCTACTCACACCTCCTGCTGTTACTGTATTCTGCATTTTGGGTGCTGACAAACTACCCACCAAGCCAGTCTATAGAAAGGGGATCATCCTTGCTCCCTCACCAATCCTCAACTAATCAATTACCCACATTTTCCCAATACATCCCTGATACTTCTCAGATTTGTCATTGCTTCATCATTCCTTCTAACATGACCCAGGGTGTTCTTAACATCTTTCAGAAGATGATTACAGTGGTTTTCTCTGGGTCTCACTGGACCCATTTCTTTTCCCTCTTGAAACTGATCACTCCCACGTATAGACTTTTTGATGGATATCAGACCCAACTTCTACCACATCATACTGTTAACCTCCCTGCATTCTTATGTATAGGATGAAATGTAAGCTAACCTCCTTCTTTTATTCCTCAAGTATTTAATTGGCAATAGTATCATTGGGTTTATGCATTTTAAAGGCACTCCTGTTTCCAGCCATCTGAAATCAAGACAAGATAAAGAGGGCTCTGCAACTTGAAGCTCTTTTGCAATCCCTGAAGGGGCTTACCTTTATGGCTCTTAGCCCTCTGCTTCAGAATGAGAGAGGAAAGGGTCACAAAAATTGAAAAGTATTTTTTTTTAATTTTTTGGAAATCAGGATCCAGCCATGGTGGAATAGACATGGTGCCCTGGGCTCCTTATCCAATTACTTGCACAGCTAGTCCACAACAAACACAGGCTAATTAGACACACTTAAGTAAAAACATGGCAAATGATAAAAGAAAATTTACAACTTATTTTCTTTTTGCAGACACCATGCAATATTCAAGTTAATATCGCTTCTGTGGTGTTGTCATACATTCTGGCACCTTTTGGGTTAGGATGTCTCTTTGTTCCCGAGCCGGTTTACACATGCCTATGTAGTCTCAGGTTGTGCTAGATGCACGCTATTGGAGTTAACACCACATATTTTTTGAATTTGTCATGTCTGAAAGCGGGAGCTTCCTCCTGGTGGAATGAGGCAGGTACTTGCTTGTTTCTGTTCACATCTTCCTTCCCAAAAGGCTTAGCAACTCAAGGAAACTGACAGCTCATTATTTCAGAACTTGGAAGAAGTGTTGGAGTTGGCATGCATGAGCTTGTCTTCCCCATGAAGGCTGCCTCCATGATCCTCAATTCAGTGTCATTTAATTACACAAACTTTTATTAATTGACTTTGGTATAAAGGACCAGGCTGGGCACCCCAAGGAGGAAAAGAAGCATAACACAATTTCTGCTATCAGAAGTCTTGTTGTTGGGCTCCTGGTTGGCTCAGTTGGTTAAGTTTCTGCCTTCAGTTTGGGTCATAATCCCAGGGTCCTGGGATTGAGCCCAGTGTTGGGTTCCCTGCTCAGCCAGGAGTCTGCTTCTCCCTCTCCTGCTCCCCCTGCCTATGGTCTTTCTCTGTCAAATAAATAAACAAAATCTTAAAAAAAAAAAATAGAAGAAGAGTCTTGTTGTAGGGGCATTACCCAAATACCTGTACTATATGGTATGGCAAAGTGTCCTGAGAGATGCTCAAAGTACTATGTGGGCGGGACAGGAAAAGAGAGAACACCCTAGTGCCCACGGCATATGCACAGTGCCACAGACAGTGCGGCTCTGCCCTTTCCTGGCTGAGCAGGGAACTCAACTTAAAACCTTTTCTTTGTATCCTATGTCCAAAAGTCAGATTGAGGACTAAACGTATTTTATGTGAATTTCCATAGTATGCTACCCAAAAGATAGTAGCAACTTAGTGAATATTGTTTTCTTTTGCTTTGTTGGTATCTTTAAGATGGATTCTCCCTACATGGGTGTGAGATTTACAGGCAGAGAGTGGGACATGGAGACAGTGTTTTAGGCCCAGAAAAGATCATGAGAGGACACCGAGGTGGGGAAAATGAATATTGTAAAGAAAAGGGTGAATGCTCTCCAATTTTCCTAGTGGGAAGTAAAAAGATTGACTTGGAAAGGTAAGCTAGGGCCATCCTGAAGGGGTGGTAATGTCTGGAGAGCCAGGGTGGTGCAGTGGTTAGGCCTGGCCTTTGGAGCCTGGATGTTTAGGTCCCAGTCCTGAGGCTGCCATACGTAGTCCTTGTGTGACCCAGAGTAGAGTACCAGCTCTCAGCACCTCCATTCCTTCATCTATAGAATGGAGTTAATACAAGTGCCTTTTCCATATTCCTGCTCTGTGGATTCAAAGGGTTAAAATTTGTGAAATAATCAGAAATGTGTCTGGCACATAGTAAATACCAAATAAGCACTAACTAGCTCCTACTATTAGTAGGCTGAAATATTCACAGTGAAGTGTCATGGCCAGAAGGCATGCTACAAGTGCTAACCATGCAGAGGAAATTTAATCTGTTTTTATAAGATAAATGGGCCTTTCTGATCCAAGAAATGGCTCTGCCTCTTTACCCGATTGAAATGATATAGAGGTTTCTTAACAGATCATAAAGAACGAGTATGAACTCCCTAGGGCCTCCTATCTTTAGCTGATACCTGTAAGTCCCTTAACTCCATGAAGTTCCCTAATTCTGCCCCAGTAAGGAGATGGACAACTGCCACCCTAGAACTTCCTGCCAATAGAAGACATTGCCCCTTCTTGTTTGCTGGTGATGGAGGGTCAGTTGTACCATGTTGAACAGAAAGATGACTAAGGGGCCAGAGGCCAGCTTGAGTAATAATTGATCAGGTTGGAGGGAACAGAAACTATGGGAACTCTGGATTCAGGGGGTAGAGACTAGTCTGGACAAACACCAGCTCCTGTTCCCTGTGTGGCTGTGCTCCAGACACTGAATGGAGGAGCCACCCAGAGAGGGACATTCTGGAGGCCTGGGAGGCCCCTGCACCTCCTTCCCAGAATTTATCTTTAGCTGGCAGGCATATTTGTGGGGTAATGTTGTGTCCTTTGGGCTAAGAACATGTATCCTCTTGAGTAAGAGACAGGTGGTTGGAATTAATACTTTTGCTTTCAGATAACCCACTAAGTGAAAAATTCAATCCACATGGCTTTGAGAAGAGAAATTATATCCAAAAACCAGGACATAATCCCTCAGCAAAGGGAAGAAATTAGGAGGGGAATCATATGTGCACGCCTGTTTGTGTGTGTGTGTGTGTGTGTGTGTGTACACTGTAACCAGGTGGATGAGGGTAAATTCCAAACGTTCAGAATAGGCATCAAGTACAAGACTTATTGGGGAAACGTGTAATCCAAGGAATTTTGGAGACTCCTGCCCTCTTTATGGTACAAGCTTGAAAGTGGACTTATTAGTGAAGGGAAGAAACAGTTTCTCAGTCTCTGGTGCTAAGCCACCTGAACCTAAATGCAGGCTGACTGGGGGAGTACCAAGAAATGTTAGCTCCCCAGGACCTGGAAACCTTGAGGGTCCATGGGAATCCATAGCCCCTCCCACTATGGAAAAGAAACCACTAGTCTAGAGGCCATGATATCCTTCCCAAATCAGGTTCAGGTACAGCCCTGACCTGAATTTTGGATATAATTTCTCTTCTGAAAACATGTGGATTGAATTTTTCACTTAATAGATTTTCTAGAAAACAGGGGCCTTCCATTCTAGTCAACTCATGGCTAACAATCTACAGGGGGTTCCTGGGCCATTCCACAAGCCCCTTTCCTGAAGCCCCCACACTGGGGAACCACAAGTTTTTATCAGGAAGGGAGAGTCTGAGTTGTGCTCTCATTCCAGCAATGGAAGAGGAGATTGAGGAGGAGAACCCATGACTGTCACAGCAGCATTCAGACATTCATACAAGCTATATCCATTTTGCTCTGGATATTCAAGATGGTGAAGAGTCCAAAAACCACATCCCCAGAAAACAGTTAAATATACTTTAGAATGTTTGACTAAGAGGGACCAAGCTCAAGTTTAATGGATTTGTTTAGTGTAATTCCAAATAACAGACCTGCTAATAATGAGGAAATTTGACCTCCCATAGAAGCAAATGAAGACATAAGGAGAGCTGCCCAGCAGTGGATAAAGCCTTCAGAAGAGTGAGCTCCCTATCACAGGAGTTATTGAAGACAAGACTGGGGGCCATCTATCAGCTATTGTGGAGGTGGGATCTCTGCACTAGGAGATGGCTGAAGGAAATGAAGGAGGCTTATCCTTGACCAACACTCACTAAGGCTGTTTTTGCTCTTTCAATGACCCGAACTCTTACTTTGCTTTAATTTTGCTCCAGAGAAACCCAGAGTGAAAGAGTTTTGCTTTGGTTTTTCAAGTTCTACATAGGACCCTAGAGATTATATGAATCAACCTTCATTTTACTGATGGGGAGCTTGAAGTGCAATGGCTAGGTGGCATCAAAGGTTACATAGTTGGTAAGTGGTAGAACAGGGATATGAACCTATGACCTGGAGTGCAACAGTGGTTTCCTAACTGGTCTCCTTCCATCTATTTTTTACCCAGTGCTATTTTTCCTACACATATGCCAGATTACTGTTTCTAAAACACAGATCTGATTGTGTCATTGCTGTATTAAACCACTTCAAAAGTTCCTATGCTCTTTAAAAACATAATTAGAATTCTTTATTATGACATTTTTAAGATTCCACTTTCTTGGTTTTATCTCCAATTCCAGCCCCTCAACCCAGTTCTTTATATACATTAAGACATGAAATGTATAATGATGGTAATTCCACTTATCATGGTGAACATTTCATCACATATAGAAATGTTGAATCATTATGCTGTATGCCTGAAACTAATAAAGTATTGCATGTCAACTACACTTCAATTAAAAATAAAACATTTAAAGACAACAGCTAACCTTCAACTAATTAAAAACTTTAACTGAAGTTTTTAAAACACAAGTTTCCTATCCTCATTTACCACAACTTCTGAGATAACTGGCAAAAGGAATAGATGACACAACTTTTAGAGGTATTGTTTACTTCTGGGATTTTATAGCCATTTCCAAGTTAGAGGTAGTAGGTAGTAATAGGGTTTAGAACACAGTACCCCAAAATATGGCATTCTGACACATTGAATATTTTAAGTTAAAGGAGTTTGAGTAAAACGTAGAAACAGGGAGGTCTCTCTGATCTTCCCTCTATCCTTCACTCTCGAGGCAGGTCATAAGACCTTCACATGAGAGGTGCCCTCCCTATACTCAAAGGAAAGGATCATCTTTATGTCCATGACAGAAACACTAAGAAGAATCCAAACAAATAGGCCTTGCTAAGCCTCCCCCAATTTACTACCCTCAGTTCATACTCTTGGGCTTATCATATCTTTCCATTCTTTTTTCCCCTCTAGATTTCCATTCTTCATCAAACTGGCTTTAAAAAAAAAATGTGTACTGAATACAATTGTCTTTGGAGAAAACAATTTTATTTCTCAGACTATTTCTCGCCATATGGCTCCTTTGTAGGGCTTACTGATCATCTGGTTGTTGACCAACTTGTGATAAAACTCAGAATTTTTTTTAATGATGCTGTTTTTCAGGAAAATTAGCACAAGATATCATGGAGCTTGTTTTGACCAATGATGCACTAAGGGAGCTTCACATGAAAGCCTGTATAATGTGGCAGGAAAAAAAAAACCCAGTCATAGCCCATTTCCAAGAATTTCCTAATAATTCCTCTTTCTTTCACCATAAAAATAAATCAGAGCTTTTAAAATGTGCCTTCCAGATACCAGTTTCTCAGAATCCATTCTACAATTATGTGAGAGTATGTGCCTTCACAAGATCAACACCAGCATCTTTAATATTTTAAGAGAAAAGTTCAAGCCCCCTGAATGCATTAAAGCCAAGGAGAAAAGACTCAGAAATATGTAAGACACCTGTAATTCTGGACTTTAATAGGAGTGACACAATAAAATGTACTGAATCACAAATTAATCTGAATTCATGATCATGATAACTTTGGTTCTCAAGCACTTTTACAAGTTAGCATTTCCATTAATGATTGAAAATCTATACCCTCTCCAAATACCATGTCAAATGAGCCAGGGTCCTACTTCTTTGAGGATGAAAAGCAAAATTACTTGTGATTGATCTGTTATTTGCCAAAGCATGTAAGTTAGCTTTTTGCTGCTTAATGACTTACTACCCAAACTTAGTAACTTAAAAACATCTACTAGGTTGTCAGAGGATGATAAACCATCACTCAATATCTCAAACAAAATGATAAAACTGAACTTTGTGCTAGCTTGATCTGGGAGAGCTATCCCGATCAGGCACAGTCATTCCAAGCAGAATGCTAATCTTATACAGGGCTTGGAGGATATACGGAGAACAAAGATGGGTGGATTTTCAGGGTCACAAGTGAGTTGACGTCATTTGTTGAATCATGGCCACTTGGACAAGACTTCTGTTGATTGGTTGGCACACTCAGAGACGTGCTTATTTCAGTGAATTCATTCCTGACTGATTGATCTACGTAAGTCAGAGGCTCATACTGATGGCTGGGCTTATGAAAGCACGTTTAATGAAGCAAGGTGTAGTTGATCTATTAAATGGATTTAAAATTGGTATGGTGACTATTTGTTTCAATGGTTACAGAAAAATTGATCTTTTTCTAAGAGTATGTGAAGTAGGAAACCTCAGAGATCACTTCCCATGATCCTTGGCTCTTGCTTTCATGTCCTTGTGTAATTCCCTCTCCTGGGATGAGGCTGAATTTAGTAAATCACTTCAAACAAATAGAATGTGGTAGAAGTAATACAATTTCAGTACTGAGATTAGGTTATAAAAAGACTGTGTCTTCTGCCTTAGGGGTCTTCTGTCACTTGCTTTCACTCAGATCTCTCTCTCTCTCTCTCTCTCTGGGAGAAATAAGCTGCCATTTTGTGAGGAGCTCTGTTGAGAGACCCATGTGAGAAGAAACTGATATCTCCTATTAACAGCCAGTGAGGACGTGAGGTTTGCCAAAAGACATGTGAGTGAGCTTGGAAGTGGATTCTTCCCTAGCAGAGTTTTGGAATGACTGTTGTCTCAGCCAACACCTTGACTCAGGCTCAAGCCTGAGGCACCCAGATAAGCTGTGTCTGGACTCCTGACCTACAGAAACCATGAGACAATAGATGTTTGTTGTTTCAGGCTGCAAAATTGGGGGGAGGTTTATTACATAGCAATAGAAAAGTCATACACTGTGGGTACTTTTAATCCTCACTATAGTTTATGATCTTCAGTTATTTAGAACTGGGCATGTTCATCTGATCTTTACTGGACTTTCTCATCTATCTGGGGTAAGCTGGTACATTTGACAGTGACTGATCATCTTGGAGA
The DNA here is from genome assembly GCA_004024625.1 of Mellivora capensis. Classification (NCBI taxonomy): domain Eukaryota; kingdom Metazoa; phylum Chordata; class Mammalia; order Carnivora; family Mustelidae; genus Mellivora; species Mellivora capensis. Next base: position 30,815 of record PISX010018905.1, read on the forward strand.
GCCTGACTCACATCTGATGGTTGGCAGGCTACTGTGTAGGACTCTCTAGTTTTCTTCCATCTTCTAGCAGATTAGCTCTGATTATTCAATAGGGGTCTGTGTCAGGGTTTTAAATCCAGCAAGGAGGCAAACCTCATATGCATTAGGTTTGCTAACATTCCATTGGCCAAAGCAAGTCACATGACTAACCCATATTCAAAGGGCAAGGTTAGAGACTAGCCCTATTTCACATTATAAGCATGTGGCTCCGGTAAAGGGAAGAATTGGTGGCCATTTTAATAAAAAACATGAAAAAAATAATGATAAAATGGCATTTCCTCTTTTTTCTTCTACTTCCCAAAGAAGAAAAGAGGTGAACAGCCCAAGCATTACTAATTATTTATAAATAAACTGGACAGAGTTCACAGAAGAGAAAGTTAAAAATTATAGGGCTGCTCTAAAAAGGAAGAGTAGATGAGTGAAAATATGTCATTTGGGTAAAAACAATAAATAGAGTTCCTATAAGTGTCTAAACACATAGTATTCACAAAAGTAAGAAAGCATATACAAGTGTGATCTTGAAATCACCTGAACATCAAGAAACCCATCTTCCAAAGGCATTTGTCAGTTATTACAGAAGTAAGATGATAGAAAGGATTCCAGCATATGACCCTTTAGGATATTTATTGATGTCTTTAGGTTTTCCCCCTAGTTGATCACATAATTTTAGTGACACTGTAATCACACAAAGAACTCTGCCCAGGGATCCAGATGCATAAGTCCATTGTAAATTATAATCTGAATCATATCTATTTTCTCAAGTTGTCACTGAGGCTGTCACATGTTTTAGAGGCTTATCTGTTTTTGTTATTTTTGTTTTCTATGTTCGTGTCCAATCTGGAGCTCATGCTATTTCTTAAAAAACCATATCAACCATATCTATTTGACCACATCAACTTCTACTCTAACACAACAGCTTTTTCACATGTATTATACTCATATTGCAGAGAAAATTGATTCCAACCCCTTCAAAGTTCAACAATTGATCTTGAAATTCACTACAAGAAAAAAGAACAAAATATACAATATTATATCCACTGCACCTACCTCAAAAAGCAGTTCTCTACCTTCATGTTCATTGTACTAAAATGTTGTTCAAAATTAATTCAAATTTAATTCAAAATTAAAATGTTATATGGTTTACTATGATGCTGAATTACTAAATGTAGTTTTATATAACTGGTTATTATAATGCCTCCTTCATAATGTTTTCTAAAGAAATATCCATTGATCATTGCATAGCATTAAGAAATATAATTGAGGGGGAGACTATCTGGTGGGAAAGTAGGAGGAGGCACCGTTTCAACCTGTACCCTAAAGTGAGCTGATTACCTACCAAAGAACTCCGATCACCCATGAAATCAGCCTGAAATCAGAATTATACACGTCTGGATCTCTACGGGGGCAGAAGACGCCAGTGGGCAGGCAGATAAAGCAGAGTGGGAACATCAGACTAATATCAGAAGATAAACAAAAGGGGGAGGGAGCCACCAGAGGCGACCCATTGGAAAGTAACACCCCAATACGAGAGTGCCCTGCGTCTGGGGACCAGCATTAACTTGGAGTCTGGTAGAAAGCGCTCAGAAAGATCAAAGGATCACAGGGGGAAATTGTGGGAATCGGGGCGGTTAGGGACAGGGGCTTAAGTCCCCGGACCCAGGACAACCAACCTGGCGCTGAGCCAGAGAGAGTGCAGCGGATAAACCAGGTCTTGGTTCCTGAGCCACGAGTGCACCTGAGAGCGTGTGGGGTCCTGTGAGAGGCTGGGAGCCTGGACAGCCAGAAGAAACACAGCCTTTTTGCACTCTTCCACCCCTCGCTGTGCTATCAGAGCCTGAGACGCGCACGTCCCACACCTTCCCCTGAGAGAGGTGCGCGCAGGCACCAGCCAGGTGCTCTCGGACCCAGAAAGACCAGGCACTCCCAGCCCAGGCCAGCGGGAAAATCTCAGGGTGCGATCACTGCTTGGGACCTCTCTGGCAGTCTGGAGCAGCCCAGACAGCCGCCGCTGTCATGGTTTTGGGTACAAGCAGGAGTTCCTGTGTC
>PISX010018906.1:0-39389 GCA_004024625.1 Mellivora capensis
GAAAGAGATTGAGGAAGACACAAAGAAATGTAAAAATGTTCCATGTTCATGGATTGGAAGAACAAATATTGTGAAAATGTCTATGCTACCTAGAGCAGTCTACACATTTAATGCAGTCCCTATGAAAATACCATCAATTTTTTCAAAGAAATGGAACAAATAATACTAAAATTTATATGGAACCAGAAAGACCCCAAATAGCCAGAGGAATGTTGAAAAAGAAAGCCAGTGTTGATGGCAACACAATTCCAGACTTCAAGCTCTATTACTAAGCTGTAATTTTCAAGACAGTATGGTACTGGAGAAAAACAGACACATAGATCCGTGGAACAGAACAGAGGGCCCAGAAATAGACCCTCAACTCTATGGTCAACTAATCTTTGACAAAGCAGAAAAGAATGTCCAATGGAAAAAAGTCTCTTCAACAAATGGTGTTGGGAAAATTGGAGAGCCAGATGCAGAAGAATGAAACTGGACCATTTCCTTATACCACACACAAAAACAGACTCAAAATGGATGTAAGACCCCAATGTGAGACAGGAATCCATCAAAATCCTTGAGAACTTAGGCAGCAAACTCTTCAACCTCATCTGCAGCTGAGGAAAGTATATAGCGATACAAGCCTTTCTCAAGAAGCAAGAATAGTCTCAAGTACATTCCATGTGCACTAGAGAATGTTCTTCCTAGGAACATCTCCAAAGGCAAGGGAAGCAAGGGCAAAAACGAACTATTGGGACTTCATCAAGATCAAAAGCTTTCGCACAGCAAAGGAAACAGTCAACAAAACCAAAAGACAACTGACAGAATGGGAGGAGATATTCACAAACAACATATCAGATAAAGGGCTAATATTCAAAATCTATAAAGATCTTATCAAATTCAACAACCCAAAGAACAAATAATCCAATCAATAAATGGACAGAGGACATGAACAAACATTTCTGCAAAGAAGACATCAAGATGGCCAAGACACATAGGAAAAAATGCTCAACATCACTCAGCAACAGGGAAATACAAATCAAAACCACATGAGATACCACTTCACCCAAGTCAGAATGGCTAAAATTAACAAGTCAGGAAACGACAGATGTTGGAGAGGATGCAATGAATGAGGAACCCTCCTACACTGTTGGTGGGAATGCAAGCTGGTGCAGCCACTCTGGAAAATAGCATGGAGGTCCCTCAAAAAGTTGAAAGTAGAGCTATCCTACGACCCAGCAATTGTACTACTCCGTATTTACCCTAAAAATACAAATGCAGTGATCCGAAGGCACATGTGCACCCGACTGTTTACAGCAGCAATGTCCACAACTGCCAAACTATGGAAAGAACCTAGATGTCCATCAACATATGAATGGGTAAAGAAGATGTGGTATATATATACAATGGAATACTCTGCAGCCATCAAAAGAAATGAAATCTTGCCTTTTGTGATGATGTGGATGGAACTAGAAGGCATTATGCTGAGCAAAATAAGTCAATCAGAGAAAAAGAATTATCATATGATCTCCCTGATATGAGGAATTTGTGAGGCAGAGTGGGTGGTTTGGGGGGTAGGGAAGGAAAAAATGAAACAAGATGGAATCAGGAGGGAGACAAATCACAAGAGACTCTTAATCTCACAAAATGAACTGAGGTTTGCCGGAGAAAGCGGGGTATGGAGAGCCTGGTCGGGTTATGGACATTGGAAAGGGTATGTGATATGGTGTATGCTGTGAAGTGTGTAAACCTGATGATTCACTGACCTGCACCCCTGGGGCAAATAATACATTATACGTTAATAAAAATAGTTAATTAAAGAAAAGAAAACCTATACCCTGAAGCACTAAATACAGGCAGTCAAAAGTTAATACTAGACCTATCTTCCTTAAGGAACAAAAGCCTAAGGAACACAATGTGGGGATACAGTGGTGAAAACCAACTATAGCTGGGTAACCAGCTGAAAAACCAAATAAAGCTTTAGCCCTGGGGGAAGAATTGAAATACATGCTGGCAACAGCATTATACCTGAAGGTACAAGAAAATGTGTGACGGCCATACCATAAAACTCAGATTCACAATGCCTGCTTAAGACTAAGTCTCAATCCAAACATTAGAGAATGCTCCTGTTTTCCACCCCCAAACACATGCTGACAAGCACTAAGTGAAATCTGAGTGAAATTAGAAGACAACACAGAGGAAAGCTGAAGAAGACAGACCCCCCTCTGGGGTGTAGTGCAAAAGCACAAAAACCACACAGGGACACAACAAAAAAATATCATTACAAGGTTCCAAGTCTCTGGTGCAGAAAGAAACCATAGTAAGAAACTCTAAAACCAGCCCAATTCTTACTAGTTTGACACAAAATTCTACATAAATAGCATAGAAAAAGGGAGGGTGTGCTTTTCTCAAAGAATAAAAAATATTTACTTCATGAGGAGGAGGAAGATGTCGGAGTAAAAGGAACCTGAGCTCACCCTATCCACGTTTACAACTAAGTATCATCCGCATTCAAGCCAGTAAATCAGAAAACAATCTGAAGACTGATAAAAGAAACTCCACAAGTAAATATGGAAAAGTTGCTGCATCTGAAAGGTCAAGTAGGTCAGAATGGCATAGAGGGGCTTCCCGCAGGAGGGAGGAAGCTGCATGCATGCAGAGAGGGCAAAGAAATAGGCCCTAATACCAGGGAGCTTACATAGCGAAGATTAATCTCCATAATGTTTGGCTTTTAAAAACACAGGCTGGTACAGGTGAGTCAGGAGAGGTTATCAAAGATGATATTAAGCCAAATCCATTACGGTACTACTTGGTTCCTAATATGGATAATGAAGAGGAAGGAGATGATGATGACAACGACAAAGGAGGACTGAAGATACTGATGAAGGGGTGCCAGGGTGACTCAGTCGGTTGAGTGTCAACACTTGATTTCAGCCTGGGTCTTGAAGATATGAGATGAAGCCCCTCATCGGGCTCCGAGTTCAGCCAGGAGTCTGTTTGAGGACTTCTCTTCCTCTCCCTCTCCCCCTACTCACTTGCACGCTCTCTCTCTCTCTCTCTCAGATAAATAAATCTTACCCCCCAAAAAAGAAAAAAAAAAAAGATATTGATAAAGATGGAGATGATAATAAAGGTGAAGATGAGGTAGAGCAGGAAGGACAGGAAGATGAAGGAGATGACGGCTAATGGAACACTGATGGATTCCAACCTTCCTTTTCTTTAATTTCCTCCAGTCCCTGGGAGCAAGTTACAGTCTTTTTGTTTCCTCCTTTTGTGCTCACCCACCCTGTTTTTTGAAGTCATTTTACTCTCCCTTTAAAACATGGTTCTCAACTTATGCTGGGGGGAAATACCTTGAGCAGAATACAATGGGAAAAGTACCACTTTCCTTTCCAAATTTTTATCCCTTCCTGTCTCAACAAAAACATTATGAAATCCAACATCACCTTGCTCTTTGGGGGAAAAAGGAAAACTTGTTCCCTTACCTCTGCTGGAAGCTGGAGAATGCTAGGCCCCTGCATATTGCAGTATATGGAATTGTAACTTTTTTCCTCCTTTCTCTATATAATGTGCTCAGAGATTACACTGTGTCTTTATGTGAATATAGGCAGTTTGTGTTTCCCAAGTTCTATCTTCCCACTTTCTCTTATTTAAAAAAAGAAAAAGAATTTAAAAATGAGATTACAGACGGTCAGGAAAGGATGGGTTTGAGATGCCTGGGTGGGTTAAATGGGCATTTTGACAACATGGCTTTTCCTTCGGCTTTAATTGTGATGTTTAATGGACATTCTTGCAGTTCAAGATGATACTTTTAAAATTATATTCTTTGGGACGCCTGGGTGGCTCAGTTGGTTAAGCAGCTGCTTCGGCTCAGGTCATGATCCCAGCGTCCTGGAATCAAGTCCCACATCGGGCTCCTTGCTCGGCAGGGAGCCTGCTGCTCCCTCTGCCTCTGCCTGCCACTCTGTCTGCCTGTGCTCGCTCTCTCTCCCTCTCTCTCTGACAAATAAATAAATTGAAAAAAAAAATTAAAATTATATTCTTTACTTACGATGACTAGAGCCCTGCTAGTCAGTAGATCAGCAGAACCTATATATAGGATCTTACTTAGAACTGACATTCCCTATTACAGTTTTACTCCTGTTTATTTTTAAATTTTGTGTTTCACTGGAAAGGAAAGATGATGCTCAGTTTTAAACGTTATAAATGTACAAGCTTTGTTACAATAAAACTACCTACCTACCTAACTAGTACAGACATACATACCAAAGGGGCTGAATTTCATCAGTTTGCAAAACCAGTAGGGCTTGGAGCTTGGAGCTTTAAAAGTCAGCTGAGTCAGCACTGGGTAAACTAGAAGAGCTAGTTATAGCTGGGTCACAGGCCTTAAAGAGACAGCAGCTTGTGTGGAGAGGCAACATAAAAACAGCAGTTAACACGACACCAGGGGCAAATGGGAGACAGACTTATTCATACTGATTTCCCAGTGTGTTGGGGGACTTCTCCAAAAACAAGGGAGCTAGCAGGGGCCATTTTCTTCCCCTGCCCCCCCAGCATAAACACAAAGCCATCTGTGGGAGGCAGGGCTACAGAGATACTTGTTACCTAACCTGCTAGCAATGAATCCTGCCCAAGGTGTCTCCTGAAGACTCCTGGACTCCCAGCCTGCTAGCTTCAGCCCTGGCCTCAGGGCAAATTTTCTTAAGCCCCTGCGGTCGCCCCACCCAGTCAGAGGGTAACAGCTGCTGTTTCAAGTCACACCCATCCATCACACCATGCCAAGACAATGTGTCCCCAGCCACCACCTTGCACCACACCCACCTGCATGCTCCCCCAACCATTGCATTTAGCCCCTAGCTGCCACAGAGTTTCAGGAGATCCCACACAGACTAGTGGCCCAGTGTAAACTTTGTTAATACCACTACCCTGCTCCCAAGTTCCCTGGTAGGCACGCCCCCTCAAAGCTGGCCTGCCTGGGTCCCACTAACGCCACAAACAGCAATTACAGCCCACAACAGGCAGAGAGTCAGTGCAGACAACTGCACTAAAAGGAAAAATGACTCAGACACAACAATAGGGCGTATGTAACACACATAGGTGCCAGGTTCTGGTGAATTAAGGGACACTGCACTACAGGACACTCCAGGACCTCTTCTTCATAAAGCCACTACTTCCAACAGCAGAAGACACAGCTGAATTTCTTAACATACAGAAAGAGATACAGAAAAGCAGAAAAAATGAGAAGACAGAGAAATTTATCCAAAGGAAAGAACTGGACAAGACCACAACCAGAGATCTAAGTGAAACAGATAAAAGTAAAATGACAGACAATGTAAAGCAATGATCACAAAGATATTCACTGGAATGAGAAAAGAGATAATGAGACCCTTAACACAGAGATAAGGAATAATACAGCAGAGATAAAGGGCTTGATATGAAATGAGAAACATACTTGTTGGAATGAACAGCAAGATGGAAGAAGCAGAGGAATGAAATAGTGACCTAGAAGACAGGGAAATGGAAAAGTAATGGAAAGTAATCACAGTGAACAAAAGACAGAAAAAATTTTTTGCAAAATAAGAACTTAGGCAACTCAGTGACTCCATTAAATGTAAAAGCGTTCATATTTTAAGAATCTCAAAAGAGGAAGCGAGAGAAAGGGGGGTAGAAAATTTATCGGAAGAAATAATAGCTGAAAACTTCCCTACTTGGAAGGGAACAGATATCCAGATCCAGGAGGCAGAGAGAACACCCATCAAAATCAACAAAAGTAGACCCACACCAAGACATTTAATATGTAACAAAACATAATTAAATTTGCAAAATACAGAGATAAAGAAAAAAATTTAAAAGCATCAAGACAAAAGAAGCCATTAACTTACAAAGGAAAACCCATACAGAGAGCAGGAGATTTTCAACAGAAAATTGCAAACCAGAAGGGGGTAGTATGATATAATCATATATTCAGAGTGCTGAATGGGAAGAATCTACAGCCACGAGCATTCTTTCCAGCAAGGTTATCATACACAATAGGAGACACAGAGTTTCCTAGATAAACAAAAACTAAAGGAGTTCATTACCAATGAACTAGCCCTGTGAGAAAATACTAAATGGGACTCCTTGATGGAAGGAAAGATGAAAAAGGACAGTATAAAGTAAGAAATACAAAAGCAGTAAAAATGAATATTTTTGTAAAAAAAAAAATCAGTCAAGGAACTAACCAACAAAAAGGGATATGAAAATAATTAACACATACCTAAAACATGGGGAGGAGAGGAGTATAGAATGGGTTCATATTTAAATGACCATAAAGTTAATATAGACTGCTATTTGCAGAAGAGGTTATATAAAAGCCTACTGATAATGATGTATCTAAACCCACTAATATATAGGCAAAGAACAAAGAAAAAGACACCCAAATTATATCACTAAAGAAAATCAGCAAAACATGAAAGAAAAAAAGCATCAGAGAAAATCTTTAGAAACAACCAAAGAACAAGTAATAAAATGGCAATAAATATTTAATCAATAATTACTTTGAATGTAAGTGGATTAAAGGCTTCACTCAAAAGACATAGGATGACAGAATGGATAAAAAAAACAAAACCCATCTATATGCTGCCTACAAGAGACTCATTTTAGACCTAAAGACACCTGCAGATTGAAAGTGAGAGGATGAAGAAGCATCTTTCAAATAGACATCAAAGAAAACCAGAGTCCAATACCTACATTGGACAAAACAGACCTTTAAAAAAGACTTTAACAAGAGACAAAGCAGAACACTATATTATCATAAAGGAGAAAATATAACAATAAAATATAACAACTGTAAATATTTATGCACCCAACATAGGAGTACCCATATATGTAATAGTTAATAACAAACACAAAGGAAATAATTTCTAAAACTATGATGATAGTGGGGGACTTTAACACCTCACTTACATCAATGGACAGATCATCTAAACAACCTCAAGGAAACAATGGCTTTGAATGATTTAACTGATCTAGGCAGCAGCTCTTTCTGTCCATGGATCCTGTCCCCATGCTTTAATAAAATCACCTTTTTGCACTAAAAAAAAACAAAAAACAAAAAACAGATATTTTCAGGACATTCCACCCTCATCAGCAGAATACATATTCTTTTCAAGTACACATGGAACATTTTCCAGAACAGATCACATATTAGCACATTAGAAAAAACCTCAACAAGTTCAAGAAGATCAAAATCATACCATGCATATTTTCTGACCACAATGCTATGAAAATAGAAATCAACAGCAAGAAAAAAATCTGGAAAGACCACAATACATGGAGGTTAAATAACATACTATTAAACAATGAATGCGTCAACCAGGAAATCAAAGAAGAAATTTTTTAAAAAATACATGGAAACAAATTAAAATAAAAACACAATAATCCAAAACCTGTGGGATGAGGCAGGGGTTATAAGAAGGAAGATTACAGCAATACAGGCCTACCTCAAGAAGCAAAAAAAATATCAAGCACCTAACCTTGCACTTAAAGGTAGATAAAGAACAAAACTAAAACCAGCAGATGGAAGGAAATAATAAAGATTAGGACAGAAATAAATGATAGAGATTTTAAAAAAAACACACAACAGATCAATGAAACCAGGTCCTGATTCTTTGGAAAAAGAGAAAATCAATAAAATCAATAAAGCTCTAGCCAGAATTATCAAGGAAAAAAAAAAGAGAAAAGACAAATAAAATCAAAAGTAGAGAAAAGAAATCACAACTAAAACCACAGAAATACAATCATAAGAGAATATTATGAAACACTGTATGTCAACAAATTGGACAACCCAGAAGAAATGGATAAATTCCTAGAAACATATAAACTACCAAAACTGAAACAGGAAGAAACAGAAAATTTCAACAGACCATTAGATAATCAGCAAAGAAACTGAATCTATAATCTAAAAACTCCCAACAAACTAAAGTCCAGGATCAGACAGTTTCACAAGCAAACTCTACAAAACATTTAAGGAAGAGTTAATACCTATTCTTCTCAAACTATTCCAAAAAATGCAAACGGAAGGACAACTTCCAAAATCATCTTATGAGGCGAGCATTACCCAGATACCAAAACCAGATAAAAACACCACAAGAAAAGTACAGGTCACAATCTCAGGGTCATGGGATTGAGCCCCGTGTCAGGCTCCATGGAGCCTGGAGCATGGAGTCTGCTTGGGATTCTCTCTCTCCCTCTTTCCCTCCCTGCCCCCCGCCCCCGCACACTCTCCTTCTCTTGCTCTCAAATAAATAAATGAATAAACCTTCAAAAAAAAAAAAAAAGTAAAGGCCCATATCCCTGATAAACATGGATACAAAAATCCTCAACAAAATACTAGCAAACTAAATTCAACAATACATTTTAAAAGTTATTTTTAGATTGTATTTATTTGACACAGAGAGAGAGAGTGCACAAGCAGGTGGAGCAGCAGAGGGGCAGGGAAAAGCAGATTCTCTGCTGAACGGGGACCTTGATGAAGAACTCGATCCCAAGACGCTGGGAAAATGACCGAAGCTGAAGGCAGAGGCTTAACCAACTAAGCCACCCAGGCACCCATCAACAACACATTAATTTAAAAAAAAAAAAATCATTCACCAAGAGTGACTGGGATTTATTCCTGGGTTACAAGGGTGGTTTATATCCACAAATTGGTCAATGTGATAGATACATCACTAAATGAAAGAGTAAGAACCATATGATGTTTTCAACAGACACAGAAAAAGCATCTGACAAAACATGCATCCATTCATAATAAAAACCCTCAGCAAAGTTGGTTTAGAAACATATCTCAACATGATAAGGGCCATCTACGGGGGGGCGGGGGGGAACAGCTAACATCATCCTTAAATGTCAGGAATAAGACAAGGATATCCATTCTTGCCACTTTTATTCAACATAGTACTAGAAGTCTTAGCCACAGAAATTAGACAACAAAAAGAAATAAAAGAAATCCAAGTCAGCGAGGAAGAAATAAAACCTTCACTATTTGCAGATGACATGATATAGACAATATACAGAAAACCTAAAAGACTCCACCAAAAACCTGCTAGAACTGATCAACAAATTCAGTAAGGTTGCAGGATACAACATTAATGTACAGGAATCTGTTGCATGTCTATACACCAATAATGAAGCAACACAAAGAGAAATCAAGGCATCAATTCCATTTACAACTGTACTAAAAATCATAAGATACTTACAAATAAACCTAACCACAGGTGAAAGAGCTATACTCTGAAAACTATGAAACACTGAAGAAACTGAAGATGACACAAAGAAATGGAAAAACATCCCACGCTCATGGATTAGAAAAACAAATATTATTAAAATGACTATATTACCCAAAGCAATTTACTCATTTAATGCAATTCCTATCAAAATACCAGCAGCATGTTTCACAAAGCTAGAACAACTCTAAGATTTGTATGGAACCACAGAAGACCCCAAATAGCCAAAGCAATCTTGAAAAAGAAAAACAAAGCTGGAAGCATCATAATTCCAGACTTGTAGTTAAATTACAAATGTGTTGTGATCAAAACAGTATGGTACTGGCACAAAGACACATAGATCAACAGATCAGAAAATCCAGAGATAAACCCACAATTATATCATCAATTAATCTTTGCCAAAACAGGAGACTAACCAATGGGAAAAAGACAGCCTTTTCAACAAATGGTATTGAGAAAACTGGACAGCTACATGCAAAAGAACGAGACTGGACCACTTAGACCACATACAGAAGTAAATTCAAAATGGATTAAAGACCTAAATGTGAGATCTGCCACCATAAAAGTCCTAGAAGCAAACACAGGCAGTAACTTCTTTAACACATCGGTTGTACCAGTATCTTTTTAGAGCGGTCTCCTGAGGCAAAGGAAAACCAAAGTAAAAATAAGCTATTGGGACACACTGAAATAAAAAGCTCTGAACAGCAAAGGAAATAACCAACAGAACTAAAAGGCAACCTACAGAATGGGAGTAGATATTTGCAAATAACATACCTGATAAAGGCTTAATATCCAAAATATATAAAGAACTTATACAACTCAACACTCAAAAAACAATCCAATTTAAAAAATGGCAGACAATGGGGTGCTTGGGTGGTTCAGTCAGTTTAGCATCTGCCTTCGGCTCAGGTCATGATCCCAGGGTCTTGGGATCAAGCCCCACATCAGGCTCCCTATTTTGCGGGGAGCCTACTGCTCCCTCTCACTCTGCTTGCCGCTCCCCCTACTTGTGCTCGCTCTTTCTGTCAAATAAATAAAATCTTAAAACAAACAAATAAATAAATAGGCAGAAGACATTAACTGGCATTTTTCCAAAGACCTACAAATGGCTAACAGACAGATGAAAAGATGCTCATCATCTCTTATCATTAAGATAATGATATCTTAATGGGTCCGTCCACCCGTCCACCCGTCCACCCGCCATGCAATGTAGACACGCTGGCAAGTAGATAAAAACCCCTGCCCTGACCGAGCCCCGCTGGAGACGAGCAGCACAACTGAATAAACACACGCGAAGCACCCGCCGGCTTTAAAAAAAAAAAAAAGAAAGAAAATGCAAAAGTACATGAGATATCATGTGACACCTGTCAGAATGGCTAAAATCAACCACAGAACAACAGGTATTGGTGAAGATGTGGAGGAAAATGAACACTCGTGCACTGTTGGTGGGAATGCCAACTAGTGCAGCTACTCTGGAAAACAGTATGTAGGTTCCTCAAAAAGTTAAAAACAGAATTACCTTATGATCCAGTGACTGTACTCCTGGGTATTTACCCCCAAGAATTCAAAAACACTAATTCAAAGGGCTACATGCACCCCTGTTACAGCAGCTTTATTCACAACAGCCAAAATATGGAAACAGTCCAAGTGTCCATCTATTGATGAATGGATAAAGATAAGGCAGTATATACATACAATGGAGTATTATTCAGCCATAAAAGAATGAAATCTTGCCATTTCAACAACATGGATGGGGCTAGAGGGTATAATGCTATGTGAAATGTCAGTCAGAGAAGGACAAAAACCGTATCATTTCACTCATTCACTCAAACCATACCACTTCACTCAGAATGTAAGAAACAAAGCAAGCAAAGAGAAAAGTAAGAGAAACAAATCAAGAAACAGATTCTTAATTATAGAGAACTGATGGTTACCCGAAAGGAGGTGGGTGGGGGGACAGGTTAAATAGGTGATGGGGATCAAGGACTATACTTGTGATGAACACATGGGAATGCAACATATGGGAAACATTGAATCAGTATACTGAACACCTGAAACTAATACAACATTGTATGTTAACTAACTGGAATTAAAATAAAAACTTAAATACTTCAGTATCTACTATCTTATATAATATGCCTAACAGCAAAATTATAATGTATATAAAAACAAAGGGACAAAAAAATAGTGAAGAAAATGCAATCTTTAAAAAAAAAAAAAAGATTTTATTTATTTATTTATTTATCTGACAGACAGAGATCACAAGTAATAGAGAGGCAGGCAGAGAGAGGCGAAGCAGGCTCCCCACAGAGCAGAGAGCCCAATGCAAGGCTCGATCCCAGGAGCCTGGGATCATGACCTGAGCTGAAAGCAGAGGCTTTAACCCACTGAGCCACCCAGGAGCCCCCCAAAAATGCAATCTTCAAAACCAGATTCAGATATGAGATACAGACACTAACGGTAAATTTAACATAACTAGGATATGTTAAAAACATAGACAACAGGCCACATCACATAGGTAATAACAGAAGAGTTGGAAATTATATAAAAAAGAATCAAATGAAAATGGTAGAAATTAAAAAGACATTAACAGAAATGAATATGCCTTTTTTTTTAAGATTTTATTTATTTGACAGACGGAGATTACAAGTAGGCAGAGAGGCAGACAGAGAGAGAGGGGGAAGCAGGCTCTCTGCTGAGCAGAGAGCCCGATGCGGGGCTCGATCCCAGGACCCTGGGATCATGACCTGAGCCGAAGGCAGAGGCTTTAACCCACTAAGCCACCCAGGTGCCCCATGAATATGCCCGCTTTTAAGTACACTCAACACAAATTAAGAATCAGGAAACTTCAACAAAGGTCAACAGTAACTACCCAGTCTAGGATGCAAGCAGAAAGTAGAGCGGGAAAAACCATTCAGAACACAACTATGGAAGTGGTTACCATTAGTTGAGGGCTAGAGGAAGGGAATAAATAGGTCAAAGACAGGATTTTCAAGGCAGAGACTATATGATACTTCAGTGATAGATAAATATCACAATACATGTGTCCAAACTGTGAGCCCTAAACTAATGACCTTAGATGATGATGTGTAAATAATGAAGGTTGTAACAGTTGGAACAAATGTACCACTCTGGTGGAGGATGTAGATAATGGGAGAGGTGATGCATGTGTGGGGGGAGGGAGTATACAGGAAATTTCTCTACCTCCCTCTCAATTTTGCTATGAACCTAAAACTGCCCTAAAAGTAAATTGTTAAAAAAAAAAAGTTGCCCATACTTTTTTAAGAAATAAATTTATCAATTAGCATTAGTATTGTGCCTTTAGTGCTCTTTCTAAAACCGTAGAGGTTTTCCTGTGTTTTCTTCTAGATGTCATATAATTTCTGACTCATTTTAATTAATATTTGTATAATGAAGCAAGCATGTGTTCACACTTTCTTTTGGCATGTGGCCCTCCAATTGTTTCAGCAGCTTTTGTTAAAGAGATTATCCTTTCAACATTGAGTGGTCTTTGCATCTGTGTTGAAAATAATTAACTAGATTTCTGTAGATCTGTCTTTCACTGATCATTGTCTATCTCCTTTCACCAATACCAAATACTACTGATTACCATCATGAGTCTATAAATAGTGTGTCCTTTCAAACTTTTTGAGAAAGAGAGGGAGAGTGAGAGGGAGAGGCAGACCCCCTGCTGAACACAGAGCCTGATGTGGGGCCAATCCCAGGTCCCTGAGATCACGACCTGAGCAGAAGTCAGAGGCTTAACTGACTGAGCCACCCAGGCCTCTGCCTTTCCAACTTTTTATTTTTTAGAACTGTTTTGGTCATTCTAGTTTCTTTGCATTTTCATATAAATTTTAGAATTAGCTAGCAATATCTACGAAAAGACCTTGCTGAGATTTTGACTGAGACGACTACTGAATACAGATGAAATTCAGAATATCTGATATCTTACCAAATCTTCTGAATCAGGGATGTTGTATTAATCCCTATTTATCTAGAACTTCTTTGATTATTTTACTAACATTTTGTTGCTTTCAGTAAAAATTATGAAAGCAACAACAGAAAAAAACACACAAGTGACCCAAAGAATTTTTACTGGTGATTTCTCATGAGAAACAATGAGGACCAGAGGCATTAGTTGTACAGAAAGTAGTAGTAGTAGTAGTGGAAGTAGTAGTACAAAAAATAGTAGCAGTACAAAAAGTGCTAAAAGAAAAAAAAAAAAAAGGCAAGCATATCCAGAAAACTATCTTTCAATAATGAGAAAAAATTAAGACTGACAAAAAAGGACTAATAAGAGAGGGGTGCCTGGGTGGCTCAGTGGGTTAAAGCCTCTGCCTTTGGCTCGGGTTGTGATCCCAGGGTCCTGGGATGGAGCCCCGCATCTGGCTCTCTGCTCAGCAGGAAGCCAGCTTCCCTTCCTCTCTCTCTGCCTCCCTCTGATCTCTGTCTGTCAAATAAATAAATAAAATCTTTAAAAAAAAAAAAAAGGACTAAGAGAATTCACTGTTAGTTGACGTGCCTTAGAAGAAAAAAACAAAGTTGCAAAGAAATGACTTTAATTCAACTGAATTAAAGTCAAATTCCTATGAAGAAATAAAAAAGAAGCCTATATATGAAGAAATAAACAGGCTCCGAAAAGCTAATTACACAGATAAATGTAAATGACAGAAGAAATATAATTTTTACTCCTTTCTTCTAAAATAATTTAAGAGAACTGCATAAAAGATACAAGTATAATGTACATTATAATCTCTTGAGCAACAATTTTAAAATGAATTTAAAAATACACTAGAAACGAGCGTTTCCTATTGCTATACATTCCAGCCAGCAATTGGAATTTTCAAGTTTTAAAAAATTTTAATTATTCTAATATGGGTATGGGGATTTCTCTTTTTTTTTTAAGATTTTATTTATTTGACAGACAAAGATCACAAGTAGGCAGAGAGGCAAGCAGAGAGGGGTGGGGGGAAGCAGGCTCCCTGCACAGCAGAGAGCCCAATGCAGGGCTCCCAGGACCCTGGGATCATGACCTGAGCTGAAGGCAGAGGCTTTAACCCACTGAGCCACCCAGGCGCCTGCAATTTCTCATTTTTTTAATTGAATTCCTCCAACTGCAAATGAGCATCTTTTCATTTGCTCATTGGCCATTTCTGTATCTTCTTTGATGAGGTGTATGTTCAGATCTTTGCCCAATTTCTAATTGGGTTGTTTTCTTATTACTGAATTTAAAGAGTTCTTTGTATATTCAAGTCCTTTACCATATATGGGTTTTGCAAAGTTGTTTTCTAGTTTGTGGTTTGTCTTTTCATTCACTTGACACTTTTTTTTCCAGAGCAAACATTTTTAATTTTAATAAAGTCCTGCTTACCAATTTCTTCTTTCCTAAATTATACTTTTGATGTTGGATCTAAAACTGATCACCTAACCCAAGTTTACATATTCTTTTGTATTTGCTTTAAGAAGTCTTACAGTTTTCCATTTTGTATTCAAGGTCTAAGATCCATTTTGAGAGAATTTTTGTTAAAAGTATAATGTCTCCAGGTAAGTTCACTTTTTATTTTTTATTTTATTATTTTTTTTAAGTTCACTTTTTAAACTGTTCACTGGAACACATGTGTTCCAACACTATTTGAAAAGACCACCCTTTCACCACTAAGCACTCTGTCTGCCTTTGTCAAAGATGAGTTTACAATATTTGCGTGAGTCTCAGTTCTCTATTCTATTGATCTATATTCTGCCCTATCTTCGTAACTATACTTTTATAGTAAGTCTTGAAACAAATGGTGTGAGTCCTTCAACTCTGTGCTTCTTCCATACTACATTACTTGTTACAATGTTTGCCTTTCCATATAAAGCTCAGAATCAGTGTCGCAAATGACGCCAAAGACATTAATAGGAAAATGAAGAAATACTACAAACAACTATATGCTCTTTCTGGGTCGAGAGATTGAGCACTGACTCAGCTCCTTGCTCAGTACAGAGTCTGCTTCAGATTTCCTCTCCCTCTCCTGCTCTGTCCCTCCCACTCATGCTCACTCACTCGCTCAAATAAATAAATCTTTAAAAAAAAAAAAGCAACAACAACAACAAAAAAACCCCTCCAGACATTCAATAGACTGGGAAGTGCTTAACCTACTAAAGGGCATCTATGAAAGACCTATAGCTAACAAAGATTGGAAAGAAGGAAAGTATGCCATCCCATTCCACACTGTATTGGAAGGCCTACCAGCTCAGTAAAGCAAAGAAAAACTATTGTAAGGCACACATGTTAGAAAGGAAAAAGTTAATCTGCAGGAAACATTACTATCTGTCCAAAAAATCTCAAATAATCTACCAAAAAAAAAAAAAAAAACCCCTCTTAGAATGAAAAAGTGAGTTTAGCAAGGTAGCAGAATATAAGGTCAATAGACAAGTCAATCATATTCCTATATATGGCTATAATTGGAATTCAAATAAAAAAATAAAAATAATAAAATTTATAATAGCACCCCCCAAAATACAGATATAAATCTAACAAAATACATGTAAGAACAGTGTGTGGAAACAAAATATGAATAAAATATATCAAAACAAATCCAGAAAAATAGGGAGAAATATTATGCCCATGAATTGGAAAACTTAGTAAAATATCTATCTCCCCAATTTATCTATAGATTCAATGCCACCCCGATCAAAATCTCAGCAACCTCTTTTTACAGATTTTTTTAAAAAGGTATTTTTGTAGATAAAAGGAACATTAATGTGGAAAGAGACCTTCTCTGACACACAGCGCAAAGGAAAAACTTAACCTGAAGCCGAAATAGTCATTTAGGAAAACTAGAGGCTACTACCCTAGCCAAACAACTCTGCTCCCTAAGTGGGGGTGTCACACTGAGAAAAGCAAGTCATTTCCCCTCCTCTCAGCTCTGGAGCAGCAGTGCAGAAGTTTTGACAAGGGACAGAGACAGCCTGTAACAGAGAGCTCAGAAGGTATCCCCAAGGGAATACATTGGGAATATATTTGGAATACACTAGGGAGAAAAAAAAAAAAAAAATCAATCCTAAGAATACTCCCAAGAACAACAGAAATTTTGCTGATAAGCAGTTGAATGGAAACTGGTAACTACATGAGAGCAACAAGCTAAAAAACATCAGTTAGAAGTTTACCAGAGAGAACCAGAGAAAGAGAGAAATAACAGCATCCCTCTTGTGGTCTGTATATACACTCTCAGATCACAATGGAATTAAATCAGAAATCAGTAACAGAAACATAAATGGAAAACCCCCAAATACTTGCAGATTAAATAACACAATCCTAACAATCTGTCAAAATACACACAAGGAGGGGCGCTTGGGTGGCTCAGGTCATGATCCCAGCGTCCTGGGATGGAGCCCTACATCAAGCCCCACATTGGGCTCTCTGCTCAGCAGGGAGCCTGCTTCCCTTCCTCTCTCTCTGCCTGCCTCTCTGCCTACTTGGGATCTCTGTCTGTCAAATAAATAAATAAAAAATCTTTAAACACACACACACACAAGGAGAAACAGACAATCTTATTAGGCCAGTATCTATTAAAGAAATGGAATCAATAATTAACCTTCCAAAACAGAAAGCATCACACCCAAATGGGTTCACTGGTGAATTCTACCAAACATTTAATAAAATATAATACTAATTCTCTAAAATCTCTTTCAGAAAATAGAAGCAGAAGAAATACTTCATTCTATGAGGCCAACATTACCCTAACGGCGAAATGAAAAACATTACCAGAAAAAAATACAGCACATCAACATTTCTCATTAATAAAGATGTACAAATACACAACAAACTAGCAAACTGAACCCAAAAATATAATTATACACCATGACAAGCTGTATGTCTCAAGTATGCAAGCCTAATTCAACATCAGAAAATCAATGAATGTAAACCATCACACTAACAACTAAAGAAGAAAAATCAAAAGATCGTATCAATAGATGCAGAAAAATCATTTGATAAACCCCAACACCATTCATGATTAAAAACGCTCAGCAAATTTGGAATATAGAACTTCCTCAACTTAATAATGAGCCTCTACAAAAAAAATACAGCTAACATCATACTTAATGGTGAGAAACTGGAAGAATTCCCACAAAGTTCAAGAAGGTAAGGATGTCTATCTCTCACCACTCCTTTTTTAATTGCACTAGAAGTCCTAACTAATGCAAAAAGACAAGACAAGAAAAGGAATACAGACTGGGAAGAAAGAAATATGACTGTCTTTGTTCACTGATGACATGGTAGTCTATGTAAAAAAAATCCTACTAAAGAACCAACTAAAAAAAACCAAATTGGAGTTAAGAAGCAATTACACCAAAGTTGCAAGATACAGGGTTAATATACAAAATCAACAGCTTTCCTAGAGACCAGGAATAAGTGGAATTTGAAGTTGAAAACACAATACTGGTTACATTCATATCATCCAAAATGAAATATTTAGGTGTAAATCTAACAAAACATATACAAGATCTATATGGGGAAAACTACAACACCCAGATGACAGACATTAAAGAACTAAAAAATGGAAACATATTACAGATAGATAGGAAGACTAAATACTAATCTTCATCGACTGATGATGAGATTACATCCCCCCAAAAAACTCATCATAAGTTGAAAATGTAAGTATAAAATGCATTTAATACATCTAACCTACTGAACATTATTGCTTAGCCTAGCGTAACTTAAACATGCTCAGAACAATTACACTAGCCTATATTTGGGCAAAGTCATCTAATACAAAGCCCATGTAAAGTACTGAATATCTCATGTAATTTATCGAATAATGTTCAGAAACTGAAAAAAAACAAAATGGCTGTATGGGTACAGACTGGTTTTAAACGTATTGGTTGTTTATTCTTATGATCTCATGGCTAGAAGCTCAATGCCACTGCCCAGCATCACGAGAGAATCATACTAGATATTGCTGGCCCAGGAAAAGATCAAAATTTAAAATCTGAAGTACAATTTCTACTAAATGTATATCACCTTTCTACTACCATGAAGTTGAAAAATCTAAGTTGAACCACTGTAAATTGGGGACCATCTGTACTGTCAAGATGTCAATTCTTTCCAATTTGTTTAAACATACTCAATGTAATCCCAATCAAAATCCCAGCAAATTATTCTACATATTATCAACAAACTGATTCTAGAGTTTCTATGGAGAAGTAAAAGATCCAGCATAACTAATGCAATACTGAAGAATAACAATGTTGTAGGACTGACACTGTCTGACTTCAAGCCTGCTATAAAGCTACAGTAATCAAGACACTGTGATACTGCAGAAGGAATAGACAAATAGATGAACAGAACAGAAAGCCTAAGTCCAGAAAGAGACTCACAGACACAGTAAACTGATCTCTGACAAAACAGCAAAGTCATTCAGTAGAAAACAGTGTCACCTATAAATGGTGACTGAATAACTGGATATCCACATGTGAAATTAACTCAAAATGGGTCCCAGACCTAAATATAAAATGCAAAACTATGAAACTCCTAGAAAGAAACACAGAAAAATCTAGATGAATTTGGATATGGTTAAGACTTTCTAGATACACTAAGATCTATGAAAAAATTTTTTGATAAGCTGAACTTCATTAAAATTCAAAACTAGGGACACCTGGGTGGCTCAGTTGGTTGGGAGGCTGCCTTCGGCTCAGGTCATGATCCCAGCGTCCTGGGATCGAGTCCCACATCGGGCTCCTTGCTCGGCAGGGAGCCTGCTTCTCCCTCTGTGTATGCCTGTGCTCACTCTCTCGCTCTCTCTCTCTCTCTGACAAATAAATAAATAAAATCTTTAAAAAAAATAAAAAAAATTCAAAACTAATTAATGCTCTGCAAAAGATAAAAAAAAAAAAAAAGGGCATAGACTAAAAGAAAATATTTGTAAAAGACATTATCTGATAAAAGACTATTATCCAAGGGCACCTGGGCAGCTCAGTCTGTTGAGCGCCTGCCTTTAGCTCAGGTCACTATCTCAGGGTCCCATGTCAGGCTCTCTGCTCAGCAGGCAGTCTGCTTCTCCCTCTCACTGTCCGTCTGTGCCTTCTCCCCCAAATAAATAAATAAAATCTAAAAAAAAAAAAAAAAAAGACTTATCCAAAATATACAAACACCCTTAAAACTCGACAAGAAAACCCAACTAAAAAATGAGCAAAACACCTGAATAGACACACCTGACCAAAGATACACAGATGATAAATAATTATATAAGATGCTCCACAACATATACATTATCATCAGGGAAATGCAAACTAAAATAACAAGGAGATACCACTATATACCTATTACAATGATCAAAATCTGGAACTCTAAGAACAACAAATACTAAAGAGGTTGTGGAGCAAAAGGAATGGTACAGCCACTTTTTAAGACAGTTTGTTAGCTTCTTAAAAGATTAAACATACTCTTATAATACAATTCAATAATCACACTTCTTGGTATTTACCTAAAGGAGCAGAACATTTACATCTACACAAAAACGTGCACACGGATGTTTCCAGCAGCTTTATTCATTAACTGCCAAAACTTGGACACAATCAAGACATCCCTCTGTAAATGAATGAATAAACTGGTACACTGAGATAACGGAATATTCAGGGCTAAAAAAGAAATGAGCTATTGAGCCATGAAAAGACAAGCAGGAACCTTAGATGTGTATTACTAAGTGAAAGAAGTCAATGTGAAAAGACTACACAATGTATGTGATTCCAACTATCTGATATTCTGGAAAAGACAAAATCATCAAGACTATAAAAAGATCAGTGGTTGCCTGAGGCTAAGGGAGAGAGAAGCACAAACTGGCAGAGCACAGGAGATTTAGGGCAGTGATGGGAAAACCAAGAAACTAGAAGAGCCAAAACAGTTTTGGGTGAAAAAACTACAATTGGAGCACTCACAATACATGTTTTCAAAACTTATTTCAAAACTTATTCAGTATTAGCAAAATGATAGACAAAGAGATCAGTGGAACAAAACTGTGTCTAGAAATAGACCCACACGTATATGGTCAATTAATCTGTGGCACTGACTGATGTAAAAAGAGTGCAAGGGAAAAAACACAGAACTGTCAACAAACAGTGCTGGAATTATCAGAGAATGAGGAGAAAGGGCTAACTATAAAGGAGCATGAGAAAAATTTTTTAGGTTATGAAACAATTTTATATCTTTTTTTTTTTAATTTTATTTATTTATTTGACAGAGTGAGAGATCACAAGTAGGCAGAGAGAGAGGGGGAAGCAGGCTCCCTGATGAGCAGAGAGCCCGACGTGGGGCTCGATCCCAGGACCCTGAGATCATGACCTGAGCCGAAGGCAGACGCATAACCCACTGAGCCACCCAGGCGCCCCTGAAACAATTTTATATCTTGACTACAGAGATAGTTATACTCTGAAGCCCTTTGTGAAAATCAGAAGTATAAAACTAAGGAGAGTGAATTTTACATTACTTAAATTATACTTCAGTAAACTCAAATATTTAAAAGCTAGATACTAGATAGGGAGAAAGTAAAAATCGTGATATAAATACATTAAGATAATAGAAAAGACCAGCAGTTGAGTATGTATATAATATAGCTGAATTCAGGGTGGGAGTAAGAAAGGTATGTGTATGAAGGAGAGTTAAATATTATCCAGGGTGGGCAGTCAAAAGATAATGGATAAAACTTAAAAATTTAAAAAAAAAGTTATATTAGCATATTATTTAGATACAACTAATAGAAAAACTGAAATTTCAGCATGATTTGGTTTGCTCTGAGAATGGAAAAGTAAGGGATGAGAGAAATCAGACAACTGTGTTTTATTTAAACAACCTTATAAAGCTATATAACTCTACTATATGGTAGATCTTTTATTTTTAAATTTAAATCAAAAGAAGTACATCTACATCTTGAACATGTGCCATTAGTTCTCTGGTAACATTAAACTATTGTTTAGTTAACCTATAAACTGCATTTTACATAAAGTTTAGAATCACTTCAAGGAAGCACAAGAAGATGGGAATGCGGAGACTTCCAAATATGAAGGAAGAGCTTATTCTCTACGTCCAAATATTACTTAAATATTTAACAACTAAGTAGCTACCTAGTGTAAAACTGCAACTCAATCAGGTGGACTCTCTGGGGCTGGGCATTCACCACAGGAGTAATTCTGGAGCTCCATTCCCTACCAGTGAGGAAGACTGAAACTACTCCACCACAAAAACCTGGTATGTAGTATGACAAAGATGGGCCCTGATCACCCATGCTTTCACCAAACTGGAGCTTTCCTCGAACCTCCTATTCTCAGTCTATATGACTAGCCTTCATTCCTATTAGGAGTCTTTCTCTGTACCTCGATCTTTTTTTTTTTTTTTTTTTAGGATTTTTAAGATTTTATTTATTTGACAGACGCAGTGAGAGAGGAAACACAAGCAGAGGGAATGGGAGAGGGAGAAGCAGGATCCCCGCAGAGCAGGGAGCCCAATGCGGGGCTTGATCCCAGGACCCCAGGATCATGACCTGAGCTGAAGGCAGATAGATGCTTAACGATTGAGCTACCCAGGCACCCCCCCCCCCCCCCCCCGCCACCGGGGTACCTCAATCTTTTGTTTTGGGTCCTGCACCAATCTAAACCAACCATCAGGGGACGACAATCTGCCTGAGTAACATAACTACCTAGAAATATCTGCTGAAATGCTCTACCTACCAATTTGGATCCCATCTCCCTGAACGTCGAGCCAGATCAGACATATATTTGCCATGTCCCCTACCCTCAAACATGCACTTCAGACCAGTGGTTTTAAAGCTTTTAGAAGAGTTTATACTCTAAAAACTACTGAGAAAACAAAGAGCTTTAGTTGATTTATTTACAAGTAAACCAAAAAGCCTTTTAAATACTTAAAATACCTATTAATAATCAATTTAATGATTAACTTAATCAATTAACTTAAATGGTTAATGTTACTTATAATTCTAAACCTAACTCTTAATACATCACATATGTAACAAATTTTACATAATGAATTTTTGTGCAAAATGGCTGTACTTTCAAAGCCAAATAACCCTAGCAATGAATAGCACTGTCTTACATTTATTTATATATGTTTGCAATTCTCAGTAATGCTTGGTTTAATAGAAGACAGCTGGAGCCTCACATCTGCTTCTCCATTTGAGCTATTATGAAATGTTTTGCTTGGGTGGAAACAGATGAAGAAAGTCGTACTGACATGAAGTTGAAAAAGAAATATATTAATATCCTTTCAGATAATTATGAATATTCTCCA
The DNA here is from genome assembly GCA_004024625.1 of Mellivora capensis. Classification (NCBI taxonomy): domain Eukaryota; kingdom Metazoa; phylum Chordata; class Mammalia; order Carnivora; family Mustelidae; genus Mellivora; species Mellivora capensis. Next base: position 22,528 of record PISX010018906.1, read on the forward strand.
ATGGTACTATACCAAAACTCAACAAGTGATAGTTTCTCAAATATCAGCTGAAACGTAGGAATCTAAAAACATATTTTGTTATTTTAAAATCCACTGGTCTTGCCCTTTCAATAAATATTTAACCCATGCATGATTGTGGAACACCCTACAAGGGTCATTTGGAAAATACTGGTTTACTAAGTCATGCAGATCCTCAAAATGTTGCACATTTCATTAGATGATATTTAAAAAATCATATTCATTAAAATATCTCATGTAGCGGCGCCTGGGTGGCTCAGTGGGTTAAGTCTCTGCCTTTGGCTCAGGTCATGATCCCAGGGGTCCTGGGATCAAGCCCCACATCGGGCTCTCTGCAAAGTGGGGAGCCTGCTTCCCCCATCTCTCTGCCTGCCTCTCTTCCTACTTGTGATCTCTGTCAAATAAATAAATAAAATCTTTCTTTTTTTTTTTTAAAAATCTCATGTTGGGCGCCTGGGTGGTTCAGTGGGTTGAGCCTGTCTTTGGCTCCGGTTGTGATCTCAGGGTCCTGGGATGGAGTTCCGTATTGGGCTCTCTGCTCAGTGGGGAGCCTACTTCCTCCTCTCTCTCTCTGCCTGACTCTCTGCCTACTTGTGATCTCTCTCTGTCAAATAAATAAACAAAATCTTTTTAAAAAAATTAAAAAATAAAAAATATATCTCATGTTATCACAAAAATCTTAACTGTAAGTATAGGTGAAACTATAAAGCTCACACAGATGGACATTAAGTTCACAAAAATTCTAAATTTTGTTTGAAATCCAAAATTTTAAATGGGTAATAAATACTATCAGTTGTTTTCCTTGGAAGGAGCAGCTCACTTATTTACTTTTAAAAAAAAAATGCCTAAAAGCCAAATATGAAAAACCATAGCTTCTCTAACAGTTATTCTTCTAAAGTAAACTGTTTTAAGTGAAAAAAATTGAGTATCAGTTTTCTATGATGCTACAGGTGATTTTCCAAGGCAATCACCATAACTCAGTTTGCAGAAGTGATTCATGCTTACTCTCCTTTTTATCACACATTAAGACATGTACTCATGGGTCTATATTTAATATAATTTATTATATTTATATAATTATATTTATTATATGTTTATATTTATTATATTTAATATATTACATTTATTGCTCAAAAACATTTTTTAAGAACAATTGACTTTTTTTTTTCCCTTTGTTTTTAGTACAAGTGCATGGTTAGGGTTAGGGTTAGGGTTACCACTGGTACAATTTGGTACCTCTGTACTCAGGCAGAAGCAGATTTATTTTCCACTGCTTTGACACCATCAGTGCAGGTATCAACACAGTAAAAGTAAAGTAACGACTTAGTACTATCCTGAAAATATCTTCCACTCTGCAGTTCCCTCAAAAAGCCCACACACTGAAAATTATATTATACTGTTGGGCACCACCTCAGGTGTTATGTCCCCCTAGATGTGCCAACTCCTCTATTACGGCTTACTGCTCTTTCCCAACAGTACTACTGACATCTACACCAGTCTAAGCAATGACAACTTCACTATTATTTCATCTGTTTTGTCGAAAACAAGGGATAAAAAAACAAACACTACGCTTCATTTCCAAATCAATAAGGGTTTCTCATTCCTCCCAGTAACTACTACAGCTGTGTCTTCTGAATAGGTGAGTGTTCTCAATTAGCTGAGGGTTTACACCATATGCAAACTTTTAACTTTAGAAGAGAATCCTAAAATGTGTAACATACTTTTCCAACTAACAAAACAGAAGATGGAACTATAACTTAACCTTTTCTAGACGCCCTCTACATTAAATTGTCCCAAACTATTTTATATATATTTGCCTCCTTACCTGCAGTCAGGCTATGAGCTGCACTTATAGTAACAATCAAGGTATTCATGCTATCACTCCTCTCCTACTTTCAAAATCTGTCATGGACCTGGAAACCAGATTTTTTAGAATTATATATCAAGGTTCCAGGTGAGAGATTCACTGAAATGAATTCAATATGAGCTCTAGTGCAGACACTGCTGTACCTCTTTTACTCAAAATACTTTTTATTCTACTTCTGAGCTGTGTTCAAAACACATTAACTGGCTAAACAGCTGAGTTTCAGACATTAAGATGATACTATACTTGCACTGAAAATGGAAGCCTTGGGATGCCCAGTGGCTCAGTCAGTTAAGGGTTGGCCTTTGGCTCAGGTCATGATGCCAGGGTCCTGGGGTCAAGTCCTGTACTGGGCTCCTTGCTCAGTGGGGAGCCTACTTCTCCCTCTGCCTGCTGCTCTCCCTGTTTGTGCTCATTCGCATGCTCTCTCTCTCTGACAAAATCTTAAAAAAAAAAATTTTCTTTTTAAAAAAGTTAAAAAAAATATAAAATGAAACCTTGTCCAGATAACTTGAAATCTATAAAGGTTTGATAAATCAGTAATTCAAGACCAGAGTCTTTTATAATTAAACCTGTAATTTTAAGATAAATGTATATTTATATGCAGTTCTTAGATATAATACAAAGATAACCCTTTTACTGTCTACCCACATTACTCCAACAGCAACAGCTTACAAAACCAAACTACAATATCACCACCACCAGGATACTTTTATTGATAGTCAAGATGCAGACTTTTTTTTTTTTTAATTTTATTTATTTGAGAGAGTTGAGTGGGCAAGAGTACATGAGCGGGGGTGGGGGGCAGGAGACAGAAGAAGGAATAACAGACTCCTTGCTGAGCAGGGAGCCTGACTCGGGGATTGGATCCAGGAATCATGATATGAGCTGAAGGCAGAGGTTTAACTGACTGAGCCACCCAGGTGCCCCCAGAGCACTTTCTTTAACACAAAGATATTTCATGTGATCTTACAACTCATCACCCTTCTGAACCCAACCTCATCCCTGAAACTTAATAACCACCACTCTATTTTCCATTTCTATGATTCTGTCATTTTCAGAATACTATATAAATAATACCTTCTACAATTGGATTTTTTCACTTGGCATAATTCTCTGAAGATTTACCCAAATTGTTTTATCAACTTCATTCTTTTTTATTCCTAAGTGATTAAACATATCAAAAATTTAGCTAAGCTTCTCTATATTGCTGCCTCAGCATCCATTTTGTTTGGCTAACAGGCCTGAAGGGGCCTTAAACTGACATTTGCTCTTCATGCAAACACATGCCCTAGATAACAACCTACACAGTCACAACTGTGTTAGTACTGATACAACTTCCCCAATGGTGCTGTGATAAAGTCTCCCTTGCCTCCCAGGGCTTTTCCCTCATGTAACCCTTGTATTAGACCCCTGAAAAGCTTACCTAAACCTTGCATTTCTAGGCTTGAATCGACCAATCCAGTCTTGGCCCAGAAATCCCAAAGCACTACCTACAAACCCTAACAAAGGCATGTGCCCCAGGTCCTACACCATCTTGACTTCTTCATGTGGCTCCTCAAGATGTACGGTGTACTTACCTCCAAGGACCTGTGAGTAATGAACTTCTCTATTTCCAATTTTCCTTGTGGTCTCTTATAGCACCTGGGCTCACCATCAAACATCCCAAGGGTTTTACTTAACAAATGTTAATTTGGGGTGCCTGGATGACTGTCGGTTAGGTGTCCCACTCTTGGTTTCCATTCAGGTTGTGATCTAATGGGTTGTGGGACTAAGCCGGTTCCATGCTTGGCAGGGAGTCTGCTTGGAGATTCTCTCCCTCTACCCCCGCCCCTGCTCTGTCTCTCTTAAGTGACTAAATGCATCTTGGGAAAAAAAAAAAAAAAGTTAAATTAACAACTTGCAATGAACATACCACAATTTCTTTAAGGCATCCAACCATTAAAAGACATCTGGAAGGGGGTGCCTGGGTGGCTCAGGTGGTTAAGCATCTGCCTTCAGCTCAGGTCATGATCCCAGGGTTCTGGGATCCACCCTTGCATCCTCTGGCTCCCTGCTTAGCAGTAAGTCTGCTTCTCCCTACCCCCTGTGCCCCTCCCCTAACCCAACTCATGCTTGTTGTCTCTTAAAAAAATAAAATCTAAAAACTGAAAGAATTTTTTAAAAAATTAAAAATAAAAGACATCTTGGAATTTCTACACTGTTACTATTATGAATAAGATGTTATGAACATTCATACACAGGTTTTTGTGTGAACATAAATTTTCATTTCTCTGGGATTTATTTTTTATATTCAAGGGTGTAACTACTGGATTATACAGTAGTTGCATGTTTAATATAAAAAGAAACTGGGGGACGCCTGGGTGGCTCAGTTGGTTGGACGACTGCCTTCGGCTCAGGTCATGATCCCGGAGACCCGGGATCGAGTCCCGCATCGGGCTCCCAGCTCCACGGGGAGTCTGCTGCTCCCTCTGACCTTCTCCTCGTTCATGCTCTCTCACTGCCTCTCTCTCATGCTCTCTCACTGCCTCTCTCTCAAATAAATAAATAAATAAAATAAAAAATAAAAATAAAAAAAATAAAAAAAAGAAACCGGAGCGCCTGGGTGGCTCAGTGGGTTAAAGCCTCTGCTTTTGGCTCAGGTCATGATCCCAGGGTCCTGGGATCAAGCCCCACATCGGGCTCTCTGCTCCATAGAGAGCCCGCTTCCTTCTCTCTCTCCCTGCCTGCTTCTCTTGCCTATTTGTGGTCTCTCTCTGTCAAATAAATAAATAAAATCTTTAAAAAAAAAAAAAGAAAGAAACCGCTAAACTTTTCCAGAATAGCTATATCATTTTACATTCCCATCAAAAACATGAGTAATCCAGATTCTCTGCATTCAATACTTGATGTTACCACTATTTTTCATTTTATTATTTAATCTATTTCCTCATGTTTTCATCTGCATTTTAAAAATGGCTAATGCAGGTGCCTAGGTGGCTCAGTGGGTTAAAGCCTCTGCCTTCAGCTCAGGTCATGATCTCAGGGTCCTGCAACTGAGCCCCGCATCGGGCTCTCTGCTCAGCAGGGAGCTTGTTTCCCCCTCTCTCTGTCTCTCTGCCTACTTGTGTTCTCTCTCTCTGTCAAATAAATTAATAAAATCTTTAAAAAATTAAAAAATAAATAAATAAAAATGGCAATGATGTTGAACAGCTCTTCCTTTTCTAATGTGCCATCCGCTTATCTTCTTCCTTAAAATATCCCTTCATGTCTTTTGTCCATGTTCTAATTGGATTGACAGGCTGGTTTTTACTATTTGGTTTCTAGATTTTTTATGTATTTGTAACTAAATAATACCAGTATTTACATGGAAGATTCATAGTTCACAAATAAATTCTTGCCACTCTGTAGCTTCTCTTTTCATTCTCTTACCAGTCTTTAGCAGAATAAGAGTTTTTAGTTTTCATGAGGTTTAATTAATCAATTTTTCCTTTTACAGGTCATGCTTTTGAAGTATATGAACTCCTGGGGCCCCTGGGTGGCTTGGTCAGTTGAGTAGCTGCCTTAGGCTCAGGTCATGATCCCAGGGTCCTAGGATCGAGCCCCACGTCAGGCTCCGGCTCAGTGAAGAGCCTGCTTCTCCCTTTCCCTATGCCTGATGCTCTGCCTACTTGTGCTCTCTATCAAAAAAATAAAAACCTTAAAAAAAAAAAAAAGTATATGAACTCCTTGTCTACCCCAAGATTCTGAGGATTTTCTCCTGTTTTCTTCTAGAAGTTTTACAGTTTTAAGTTTTACACTGAAGTCTAGAGTTTGCTTTCTGTTCATTTTTATACAAGGTGTGAAACTCAGGTCAAGAGTCTTTTTTCCCCCTATGTATGTCCAGTTGCTCAAGGACCATTGTTGAAAAGGCTCTTTCCCTACTCAACTGTTTTTCTGCATTGTCAAAATCAGGTGGGCATAACTGTGTCTATTTCTCAGTTCTTGATTCCGTCATACTGATAAGTATGTGTCTATCCCTCTACCAGTGTAACACTGTCTTGATTATTCTAAATATATAGATTTAGAATAATAAATATATAGATTTAGAATAAGAACATTAATAAGAGATAGAATGATTCTACCAATTCAGTTTTTTTCAAGATTGTTTCAGCTATTCTAGGGCCTTTGCTTTTTCATATAAATTTTATATTTTTTTTAAAAGATTTTATTTATTTATTTATTTGACAGAGATAAAGCACAAGCAGGAGGGGCAGGAGATCCTGGGACCCCAAGATCATGACCTAAGCTGAAGGCTGATGCTTAACAACTGAGCCATCCAGACACCCCAAATTCATTAATTCTTACCTTATTATTTCCTTCCTTTAGCTGATTTGGGGTTAATTATGCTTTTTTTTTCTTTTTCAGTTTCTTGAAGTGGGAAGTTGATTATAGAATTGACACCTTTTCTCATTTCTTAAAAAAAAAAAAAAAAAAAAAAGTACTTAGTGGTATAAATTCTTCTCCATACAATGCTTTAATACTTTGTCTCACATATTTTGATAGCTATGCTTACATGTCCTTTCAGATACATAAACATACATATGCATATATTTAAAATTCCCCCCTTGAGACTTTAACTTTGACCCACAGATTATTTAAGAGTGTTAATATCCAACTAGTTAGAGTTCCTTATTTTTGCTTTTAATTTTTAGTTTGAATCTATTATAGTCAGAATATATTCTGTATGATTTCAGTTATTTTAAATCTGGTGAGGTTTGTTTCATGGCTAAAGTTTGGTCTATGTTGGTAAACCTCTTTTTTAATTTGAGAGAGTGCAAGTGAGCCTGTGCAAGCAGCGGGGGGGTGGGGGGGGAGACTCATGCAGACTCCACGCTGAGCATGGGGCCCAATGTGGGCTCAATCTCATAACCCAAGATCACAACCTGAGACAAAACCAAGAGTCAGATACTTAGCCAACTGAGCCTCCCAGGCACCCCTAAATCTTCTGAATAGCACAGAAAACACTATAAAATAGTATGTATTTATTATTCAGCAACAAAAAGAAATGAGCTATCAACTCAAGAGGCACAGAGGAACTTTAATACATATTGCTACATGAAAGAAGTAAAGTGAAAAGACTATATAATGTATGATTCCAACTGTATGACATTCTGGTAAAGGCACAGCAATGAACACAGTAAAAAATATCAGTAGTCGTCAGGAGTTTGAAGGGTGGGATGGATGAAAAGGTGGGAGTACAGGGGATTTTTAGGGCAGTGTAACTACTTTGTAGGATTCTGTAATGGTAAAGGCATATAATTTTAAATTTATCAAAAACAAATATATAAAGCAGAGTGAACCCCAATGTAAACTATAGATCTTAGTTAATAATATATCAATATTGGCTCAATTGTAATAAATGTACCATACAAATACAAGATATTAATAATAAAGGAAACTGGTTTTATTGGGGGGGTGTTTTGAGAGGATATATGGAAACTGTATTTTCTCAATTTTTCTGTAAACATAAAACTAAAAAATAAACCCTAGTAATTAAAAATAATTAATGTATATTCTTCAGTTGTTGTATGATGTGTATAATGCCAATTAAATATATGGCCAATTATAAATGCCAATTAAATCTCGTTGGTTTACTGTACTGTTTTCTTTTTTTTTTTTTTAATTTTATTTACTTGACAGAGAGAGTAACAAGCAAGGGGAGTGGCAGGCAGAGGGAGAAGGAGAAGCAGGCTCTCAGATGAGCAGGGAGACTGATGCGGGGCTTGATCCTGGGACTCTGGGATCATGACCTGAGCCAAAGGCAGACCCTTAACCAAGTGACCCACCCAGATGCCCCACTGTTGAATTCTTCTACACACATACTGATATTCTGTCTCATTGTTCTACCAATTGTGAAGACTGCTGAGTCTTACAATTCTACTGTTTGGTACATGCACTTCAAAACTGCCGTATCTTTTTTTTTTTTTTGAGAGAGAGAGAATCCAAGTGGGAGAGTGGAGGAGGAGGGGCAGAGGGAGAGGTAGAGAATCTTAAGCAAAAGCTGCACTGAGGGAAAAGCCTGATGTGGGGCTCAATCTCATGACTGAGATGGTGATCTGAGTAGAATTCAAGAGTCAGACACTTAACTAAGCCACCCAGGGGCCCTAGGACTGCCATATAAGTGAATTTTATCATTACAAAGTGCCCTCCTCTTTAATATCTATACATTAATATATGTCAATATATTAATGTATCATATATACAATATATTTTTGTCTAAAGCCTACTTTATCTGATATTAAAATAGTCACTACTGGGGTGCCTGACTAGATCAGTCAGCTACAGCATCTGACTCTTAATCCTGGGGTTGTAAACTCAAGCCCCATATTGGCTGTAAAGATTACTTAAAAATAAAATCTATAAAAAAAATTTTTTAATAAAAATAAATAAAATAAAATCTAAAAAAAAAGTCACTACTGCTTTCCTTTGAGGTTGCATGGCATATCTCTGACTACAACTCTATTTTCAATCTGTCTACATAATCATATTTGAAGTTAGTTTCTTAACAACACATATAATTGGGTCACAGCTATTACTCTACTCTGACAGTCTCTTGTCTTTGTCTTAAGTGCATTTAGACCACTGAAATCTAATGTAATTGTCAATATATTAAAGCTAACCTCTGCCATTTTATTTTTCCTTTGTTCTCTTAGTTTTCTATTTTTTTACATGCATATATATATACATACACACATTACCAAAGTCTACTATCAACCTTTTACTAGTTCAAATCAAGTGCAGAAACCACCCTCCTTTATGACCTTCCCCCATTATACCAAAATTGTCTTAAATATTTCCTTTAAGTACAATTTACGTACAACACCAAAACCATGATCCATGAAATAACTGATTAAACTAAAAGTTAAAAAAAATAAACGTTAAAGAAATAACTGATTAAGTTAAACAACTAAAATATACAGCATGCTCTGTATAAGACAGTACAAGAAAAATGAAGAGACTAAGAGATGATTTTGCAAAACACTATCTGATAAAGGATGTGTAACCAAAATATACAAAGAACTCTTTTTTTTTTTTTATAAAGATTGCATCTCTTTATTCAAGAGAAAGAGATAGTAGGATCAAGAGAGTGAGAGAGAGCATGAACGGGGGCGGGGAGGGGGGGCAGAGGAAGAAGCAGACTCCTTGCTAAGCAGGGAGCCCAACACAGAGCTTGATCCCAGGACCCCAGGATCACGACCTGAGAGGAAGGCAGACACTTAATGACCAAGCCACCCAGGCGACCCCACAGAAAGAACTCTTTTAAAACTCAACAATAAGGAAACAAGAAACCTAGTCAAAAAAATAAGCAAAACACCTGAACAGTGACACAAAGAAAATGAGATGAGAAGATGAACATATATCGTAAGAGAGCTGCAAATTAAAACAACAATGAACTACCACTACACACTTATCAGAATAGCTTAAAAAAAAAGAATAGCTAAAATATTTTTAAAAAGCAAAAACAGGGGCGCCTGGGTGGCTCAATGGGTTAAAGCCTCTGCCTTCGGCTCAGGTCATGATCTCAGGGTTCTGGGATCCAGCCCCGCATCGGGCTCTCTGCTCAGCGGGGAACCTGCTTCCTCCTCTCTCTCTCCCTCTCTGCCTACTTGTGATCTCTGTCTGTCAAATGAATAAATAAAATCTTTAAAAAAAATAAAAATAAAAAGCAAAAACAAAAAATGAAACAAAATTGATAATACCAAATGCCAGCAAGGACAAAGAGCAACTCTCATTCATTACTAGTGACAGTGCAAAATACCACAGCCAGTACAAGAGACAGTTTGGCAATATAAAACTAAACACACTCTTACCATACAATTCAGCAGTCATGCTTCTTGGTATTAGAAGTGAAAATTTATGTCTACACAACCTGCAAAAGGAAATTTATAGCAGCTTGATTTATAAAGATATAGGTTTACTTAACAATACATCAATTGTCAAAAATTAGAAGCAACTAAGACGTTGTTCTTCAGTAGGTGAATGGTAAATAAACTATGGTACATCCAGACACTGAATTATTATTCTCCACTAAAAAGAAATGAGCTATCAAACCATGAAAAGACATGGAGCATTCTTAAAAGAACACTGCTAAGTAAAAGAAGCCAATCTAAAAAGGCTATACTATATAATTCAGACTACAGAACATGGAAAAGGAAAAACCACAGAGACAATGAAAGATCACTGGTTGCCACGGACTTCAGGGAGACAGGTGAAAGGAAGGGATGGAGAGATGGTGCATAGGGTAAACTATTCTGTAGAATACTGTAATGTTAGATACATGACATCATGCATTTGTCAAAACTCTTAGAATTGCAGGACATAAAGAGTGAACCTTAATATAAACTATAGATGATACTTAACAATAATGACTGTAAGTCCATTTACTGTAATAAATGAACCACACTAATGCAAGATGGGTAAACTGTATGATGGGGAGGGAGTAGTATGGCAACTCTCTGTACTAGCTGCTCAACTTTTCTGTAAGTCTAAAGCTATTCCATAAATAAATTAATTTAATTAAATTAACTTTAATTAATAGATTTAAAGACCTGAATGTAAGAAGTGAAATGATAAAACGAGAAGAAAACAGAATATTTTTTCTACTTTGGCAAAGGAAAATATTCATTAGATTAAAAAACATGGACCCACAACTACATGGTCAACTAATCTTTGGCAAAGCAGGAAAGAATATCCATTGGGAAAAACACCTCTTTTCAACAAATTGTGTTGGAAAAACTGGACAGCAACATGCAGAAGAATGAAACTGCAACACTTTCTAGTTCCAACACCATACATGGAAATAAAATCAAAATGGATTAAAGACCTAAACGTGAGATGAGGAACCATTAAAATTCTAGAGGAGAACACAGGCAGAAACCTCTCTGACACTGGTCTTAGAACTTCTTACAAGACATGTCTCTGTAAACAGGGAAAAATAGGAAAAATGAACCACTGGGTCTTCATTAAAATAAAAAGCTTCTACACAGTAAAAGAAACAATCAACAAAACCAAAAGGCAACATACGGAATGGGAGAAGATACCTGCAAATGATATATCTGACAAAGGGTTAGTATCCAAAATCTATAAAGAACTTATAAAGTCCAAACCCAAAAGACAAATAATCCAGTTAAATGGACAGAAGACATGGATAGACATTTTTCCAAAGAAGACATACAGATGAACAGACACATGAAAAGATGCTCAACATCACTCACCATCAGGAAAAATACAAATAAAAACTATAATGAGATTACCACCTCACAAGGTGGAGAAAGAGGAACCCTCTCACACTGTTGTTAGGAATGCAAACTGGTGCAGACACTCTGGAAAATAGTACGGAGGTTCCTCAGAAAGTTAAAAATAGAACTACCCTACAATCCAGCAATTGCACTACCAGGTATTTACTCAAAGAATACAAGAATACTGGTTCGAAGGGATATATGCACCCTGATGTTTACAGCAGCATTATCAGCAAGAGCTAAATTAGGAAAAGAGCCCAACTGTCCATCAACTGATGGGTAAAGAAGATGTGGTAAATATATACAATGGGATATTACTGAGCCATCAAAAAAGCATGAAATCTTGCCATCTGCAACGGCATGAAGAAGCCACAGAGTAAGCAAAATAAGTCAGTCAGAGAAAGACAAATACCATGATTTCACTCATAAATGGAATTTAAGAAACAAAACAGATGAGCACAGGGGAAGGAAGAAAAAAAAAGGAAGGCAAACCATAAGGGATTCCTGACTACAGAGAACAGAGTTCCTGGAGGGGAGGTGGGCGGGGGATGGGCTAAATGAGTGACGGGTATTAAGGAGGGCACTTGCTGTGATTAGCACTGGGTGTTATATGTAAATTAAGAATCACTAAATTCTACTCCTGAAACCAATATTACACTAACTAGAATACGTTATACTTTAACTAAAGTTAACTATATGTTATACGTTAACTAACTAGAATTTAAATAAAAACTTGAAACAAACAAAAACAAACAATAAAGTACATACCATATGAGAAAAAAAAGTTATGAAATGGATTTCATCAAAAAACTTCTGGTCTTTGGGGCACCTGGGTGGCTCAGTGGGTTAAAGCCTCTGCCTTCGGCTCAGGTCATGATCCCAGGGTCCTGGGATCAAGCCCCACATCAGACTCTCTGCTCAGCAGGGAGCCTGCTTCCCCTCCTCTCTCTCTGCCTACCTCTCTGCCTACTTGTGATCTCTGTCAAATAAACAAACAAAATCTTAAAAAAAAAAAAAAATAAATAACTTCTGATCTTTGGGGTGCCTAGGTGGCTCAGTTGGTTAGGCATCTATCTACCTTCCGCTTAGAGGTCATGATCCCAGGGTCTTCGGAGCAATCAAGTCCTGTGTTGGGCTCCTTGCTCAATGAGGAGCCTGCTTCTCCCTCTGCCTGCCGCTCCCCCTGCTTGTGCTCTCTCAATAAATGGATGAAATCTTTAAAAACAAAAACAAAAACAAAAAGTTAAAAAAAACTTCTGATCTTTTAATGACATCCTTAAGAAAAGCAAAGGCACCTCAGAGAATGGGAGGATATATTCAAAATACATACATCTGACAAAGGCCTTATACCTAGAAAATATGAAGAAACATTCTTAAAATGAACAAAAATTTGACCAGACATTTCGTGAAAGATAAAAATGTAAAACAGCACATGAAAAGGTATTCAACATCATAATTACTGGAGAAATGCAAATTAAAATGACAAAATTTTACTACTACTAAACACTTATCAGAATGGCTTTTTTTAAAACACTATGAAATGCTATTGAGAGTGTAGAACATTTGGAAATGCATACATTTCAGGTGGGAATGTAAAACAGTAAAGCTTTTTTAGAAAACTATTTGGCAGTCTCTTGTAAGATTAATTATACTCTTACAGTATGACCCAATAAACCTACTCCTAGGTATTTATTTACCCAAGAAAAAACTAAAAATACATATCCATACCAAAATTGGTATGAAATATTCAGAAGCTTTATTGTACCACTAAAACCTGGAGACAACTAAAAAGTCCTTCCAACAAATGAACAAATAAACTAAGGTACTATCAATTTTAATTTATTTATAAATTATATCTTGATGTGGGAAACAAAGATGAAGACAAATTATTAAATTTCCTTACTAGCTACAGCCCACTGACAAGTCCCTGAAACAGGCAGAGTGACATTCCTCTAGGAACTCAACTGCCTCGAAGTTAATACTTTACAGAGGGCAAAAGGCAATCCTAACCTGACCCCACCGCCCAAACCTGTAAGTCTACTTTAACGTATAAACGTATAAAAATTCCTTTGGAAACTTCCTTTATCTCTAACCAACACCCCCCCCCCCCCCCCCGGCAAGATACATGTTGGCAATCTTCCCCCAAGTTTTGGCCCACAGGTATACATCTGAAGGGTCTCATGACTAAGGTTTTATTAGGTGGTAATAAATGACCTTTTCCCAACAATAGCTGGTCCCCTCAAGGTCCTGGAAACCTTGCTTCCAAATTCCTTAGAGATTTACAGTATCCCTAAACCCCTTCCACCTTGAAAGTATGTAATGGGCCACTCCTCATGACCCCTGTGCAGCTCTTTCTGCCCACAGGTCTTGTCCCCATGCTTTAATAAAATCACCTTTTTGTACCGAAGACATCTCAAGAATTCCTTCTTGGCCGTCAGCTTCGAACTCTAACATCTTTCCTACATCATCTAAGTTGAAAAAAAAAAGGAAGAAGGGTAACTAACAAACTCAGGGAAAATATTTGCAATTTATCTTCACATAGGGCTACATTCCATTAAACAAAGAATTCTTTAAAATTGCAGAGAAATCATCAAAAATCTAACAGATAAACAGAAAAAAAGGGTATAACTACTTGCAAAAGAAAAGCCTATGAAGGGGAGACTGGGTGGTTCAGTCATTGAGCATCTGCCTTCGGCTCAGGTCATGATCCCATCCCAGGGTCCTGGGATGGAGTGCCATGTTGTCCCAGCTACTCCCTCTCCTCCAACCCCTGCTTCTGTTCCCTCTCTCGCTGTGTCTCTGTCAAATAAATAAAATCTTTAAAGAAAAAAAAAAGAACGAAAGAAAAGACTATAAAAATGATACTTAAAATTGAGAAAAATTTTAAACTTACTCAAAGTTTTTAAAAATACAAATTTAAAAAACACTGGGATGCCATTCTTCACCAAATTGGCAATATTTTTTTTTAATATTTTTTTATTTATTTATTTGTCAGAGAGAGCAAGCGAGCACAGGCAGGCAGAGTGGCAGGCAGAGGCAGAGGGAGAAGCAGGCTCCCTGCCAAGCAAGGAGCCCGATGTGGGACTCGATCCCAGGACTCTGGGATCATGACCTGAGCCGAAGGCAGCCGGTTAACCAACTGAGCCACCCAGGCGTCCCTGGCAATATTTTTTTAAATATGAAAACTGGGAAAAAATAAAAAGAACTAAGATGGAGGCAGTGTAAGAAGACCCTACAAACATTCTAAATACCCAAGAAATCAACCTGGGAAATGTCAGAACAAACTGTACAACTAGAGGGAGAGAAGAGGCCACATCAAGGAAGTTGGGAAATGTTGAGAGGTGCTTTGGGGGAGAAATGGACTTGTGGGTACTGTGCCAGGGAGGGAGCCTTGGTCTCAGAGAAAGGTGAGATAGAATGATATGCACAGGGATACACACAAGAGAACACTTCTCCAAAGCCACTGGCTGGGAAAACCAGAGAGGCTGATTTTCATGAGTTTTTGTAACAAGCGGGACTTAAAGCCTTGAGTTTTAGAGGTCCACAGGCTTGGCTGGGATAGAGACCTGGGGGCACTGCCCTACTCCTAGAGAGAAGGCAGGCAAGCAACCCGAGGCAGACAACACCATCTGAGGGCTGCCTATGGCACACGGGGACAGACTGTTCACACTTCCTGGAGCGTTTCTTGTGAGAAGTGGCTTTGCCTCTCCAGGGACAGAAGGGATGAAAGAGCAAGAGCCGCCATTTCCTTCCCCTGTCCCTCAGCACAGGCAAAGAGACGCCAGCTGAGGGTGGATTAATCAGAAACTGGCTGTTCAGCCTACTTTGGTCCAAATCCCACACGCCTGCACTCTGGCATGACTGCCCTTCTTGATCAAACCTGCATTAGTTCTAGTGGAGTGAGACCCTACCCCAGAAGACCATAGCAGGTCCCCAGCACACCTAGTCCCTAAAGTTTGGCCGTTTAAAAGCCAGCAAGCTTGGCTGGGATACAGCCCAAAGTGCAATAAACTACTCCAAGAAGGCAAGCAACCTGGAGACAGTATGAAAACTGATCTGAATTAACACATGGGACACATGAGGGGAAATTATTCACTGTTCTGGGAGTGCTTCCCTGAGAGCACCAAGCACAGACTCCCTCTCCGGGGAAAAAAAGGAATAGCTGGCGCCATTTTCCTCCACTGCTTCTCAGCACAAACCAACTTCAATAAACAGCACAGCACCAACACTGGCTGCCTGGCTCTCTGACCACCCCCCCGCCCCCCAACCCCCACACACTCTGCTGCTAATGCTTAACTCCAGCAAGTGTGTGTAAGGAAAAGCACAGCAGGCCCCTTCCCCAGAAGACCAGCAAAAAGCTCTGCATGCACACGTCTACAGACCAGAGAGTTCTTCCCTTTTTTTTTTTTTTAAAGATTTAAGAGAGCACGCAAGAGCAAGCGCCGGGGGTGGAGGGGATGCACGGGGTGTGTAGAGGAAGAGGGAGAAGTAGGCTCCCTGTCAAGCAAGGAGCCTGATACAGGGCTAGATCCCAGGACCCTGCGATCAAGACCTGAGCCAAAGGCAGACACGTGACTGAGTCACCCAGGCATCCCCTGACCACAGAGTTCTGCGAGGCTTCAGTTCTAATGGAAGTAGTATGAATTCTCATGTAACAGCAGACCAGAGCATACCTGGCTAAAACTCACCACATTTTGGCCAAGAGCCAAACACTGCCCACTGCAGGCAAGGAGGACCTCTGCAGATGACTGACCCAAGAGCATAGCAGAGTGCCGCAAAAGGGAGAGAAGAGGCAGAGTGCTGCATAAGGGAGACCAGAGTGCATGCAGTACACACCACAGACATTCGCTGAAGTGCCAAGCCCTGTACACTACCTGACCTCTTCTTTGTGAAGCCATCATTCTCAGGAGCAGGAAACATAACAGGCTTTTCTAACACACATAAGACAGAGCTAGAGTCAAAGTGCCCAAAAGGAGGAATTCATACCAAAAGAAAACAAGAAAAGATCACAAAGATCTAATTGAAACAGATATAAATAATATGCCTGATGGGGAATTTAAAACAACAATCGTAAAGTCCCTGGGCTTGAGAAAAGCATGAAAGACATCAGGGAGATCTTTACCACAAAGAGGAGAGTTAAAAAACAATCAGGCAGAAATGAGAAATGCAATAACTGAGATTTGAAACTGACTGGATGTAATGATGACAAGGATGGAAGAAGCGGACATCCAAATCCAGGAAGCTCAGAGAACTCCCACCAAAATCAAAAAAAGCTAGTAACAAGACATATTATAGTTAAATTTGAAAAATATACTGATAAAGGAAAAATTCAAAACCATGACAAAAGAAGTCCCTAACTTACAAAGTAAGACCCATAAAATTAACTGCAGATCTCTCCATAGAAACTTGGCAAGCCAAAAAAGAGTGGCATGATATACTCAACGTGCTGAATGGGAAATATCTGCAGCCAGCAATACTCTATTCGGCAAGGTTATCTTTCAGAATAGAAGGAGATACATGGTTCTCTCAATAGATGCTGAAAAAGCATTTGACAAAGTACAGCATCCCTTCCTGATCAAAACTCTTCAAAGTGTTGGGATAGAGGGCACATACCTCAATATTATCAAAGCCATCTATGAAAAACCCACCGCAAATATCATTCTCAATGGAGAAAAACTGAAAGCTTTTCCGTTAAGGTCAGGAACACGGCAGGGATGTCC
>PISX010018907.1:0-39614 GCA_004024625.1 Mellivora capensis
AAGAGGTTACTGCCTATGTTCTCCTGTAGGATTCTGATGGATTCCTGTCTCACGTTGAGGTCTTTTATCCATTTCGAGTTTATCTTTGTGTACGGTGTAAGAGAATGGTCGAGTTTCATTCTTCTACATATAGCTGTCCAATTTTCCCAGCACCATTTATTGAAGAGACTGTTTTTCCACTGTATATTTTTTCCTGGTTTGTCGAAGATTATTTGACCATAGAGTGGAGGGTCCATATCTGGGCTCTCTACTCTGCTCCACTGGTCTATGTGTCTGTTTTTATGCCAGTACCATGCTGTCTTGGTGATCACAGCTTTGTAGTAAAGCTTGAAATCGGGTAACATGATGCCGCCAGTTTTATTTTTGTTTTTCAACATTTCCTTAGCAATTCGGGTCTCTTCTGATTCCATACAAATATTAGGATTATTTGCTCCAGCTCTTTGAAAAATACCGGTGGAATTTTGATCGGAATGGCCTTAAAAGTATAGATTGCTCTAGGCAGTATAGACATTTTAACAATGTTTATTCTTCCGATCCAAGAGCATGGAATGGTCTTCCATCTTTTTGTGTCTTCTTCAATTTCTTTCATGAGTGTTCTGTAGTTCCTCGAGTACAGATCCTTTACCTCTTTGGTTAGGTTTATTCCCAGGTATCTTACGGTTCTTGGTGCGATAGCAAATGGAATCAATTCTCTAATTTTCCTTTCTGTATTTTCATTCTTAGTGTATAAGAAAGCTACTGATTTCTGTACATTGACTTTGTATCCTGCCACATTACTGAATTGCTGTATGAGTTCTAGTAGTTTGGAGGTGGAGTCTTTTGGGTTTTCCATATAAAGAACATGTCATCTGCGAAGAGACAGAGTTTGATTTCTTCATTGCCAATTTGGATACCTTTTATTTCTCTTTGTTGTCTGATTGCTGTTACTAGGACTTCTAATACTATGTTGAACAAGAGTGGTGAGAGTGGGCATCCTTGTCGTGTTCCTGATCTCAACAGGAAGGCTGTGAGCTTTTTCCCATTGAGGATGATATTTGCTGTGGGTCTTTCATAGATAGATTTTATGAAGTTCAGGAATGTTCCCTCTATCCCTATACTTTGAAGTGTTTTAATCAGGAACGGATGCTGGATTTTGTCAAACGCTTTTTCTGCATCAATTGAGAGGACCGTGTGGTTCTTCTCTCTTCTCTTATTGATTTGTTCTATCACATTGATTGATTTGCGAATGTTGAACCATCCTTGTAACCCAGGGGTGAATCCTGCCTGGTCATGGTGGATAATCTTTTTTATTTTTTTTTTAAGATTTTATTTATTTATTTGACAGACAGAGATTACAAGTAGGCAAGAGAGGCAGGCAGGGAGAGAGAGGACGAAGCAGGCTCTCCGCGGAGCAGAGAGCCCAATGTGGGGCTCGATCCCAGAACCCTGGGATCATGACCTGAGCCAAAAGCAGAGGCTTTAACCCACTGAGCCACCCAGGCTCCCCGTGGATAATCTTTTTATTGTGCTGTTGGATCCTGTTTGCTAGGATCTTGTTGAGAATCTTAGCATCCATATTCATCAGTGATATTGATCTGAAATTCTCCTTTTTGGTGTGGTCTTTGCCTGGTTTGGGGATCAGGGTAATGCTGGCTTCATGAATAAAGGTATAGAGTATGCAAACATAATTTAAACTGACAAGAATATGATAATTCATTTGAGACTCCAATGGAAAAGGTTATGGAAATCAGGATCTTTAGCATACAATATAACACTGTAGAAATTTTAGAAAATTAAAAATAATATGTTGCTATAATTTGGGGGGGGCCAAAAATGCTCAAGACAAATTAGCAAATGGGGCTTTTGTGTGACATAACCTGAGAATTCGTATCAACTAATATAAGAAGTTTTAAAGAAGATTAAGATCATGAAAAAAAAACCCTGCAACTAATTATGTAGTTTCAGGGAAAGTAAGTTCTGCCTCAATAACTTCTTTATTTTCTTTACTATTGCTATATTACAGCATGAATAACCCTGCAGGTTATACTAATATCACTTGATTAGATTTTAGGGACACAGAAGTCCCACATTACAGAATGATGTCTAAATTACAGATACTTAAAATACATGGAAAGTTGGTTCATGGGATTTAAAATTTGCTAAAGCACATAAACAAATTCAAGTATATAAGCCACTATCTGCTCAGCTTAACAATGAGCTTTCAGTAAAATCTCTGTGACCAAAAAATATATTTAGGGCATAAAATTATAACATATATTGAATGATTTCTGTGGCTGTCAAAGCTAAAACTCACTACAAAAAATATGTGGAAATCTGCACTGTAATTTTCAAGTATGATGTCTCATAAATCATCATCATATATTTCATCCTTGAAATATAATCCAACATGAATCTGACTATATAAAAACTTGTTTTTAATAACCAGTGATTATATGTTGATGTTCAACTATGTGACTGCACAGAAAAAGTTGTTTATGTAGTTTTTGTAGGGAGATCAGCAGCTCTCTAGAAAATAGAACAAAGCACTCAATGGTCATCTAACCAGTCTGCTAAGAATTACAGAGTTTGAGTAAAAGAATTTTATCAGCTATGGAAAAGCAATACTCTACGCTAATGGGTAATATGTTGTAAATTGTCTTATCATAGGATCTTCTTGATCTACAGGGCACATAACTTGTACCCTATCACTGGCTGGCTTTGGAGGCTCCAAGACCATCCAATACAGCTGGGTAAGCAAGTTCTGGATGCAGAATGCCTACTGTAGTCAGAAGCCTAGCTAGGAATACATGTTTCAGGCTGCTTCCCATAGCAAAGGCTCAGAAGACTCACCAGTTGTGGGAAATTAAAAATAAATTCATATCCCTTTCCCATTTCCCACCCAGGAATAACTACATGGCAATCTGCTTGCATTTTGTGCTTCATGACCCTTCCTTTCAAAGTATACAACCATAATGCGCTGTATGTACTAGGAAATGTGAAGAAAGTAAGAGCAGTGAACAAATGGCTTAAAGCCATGAGGTAAGACCTCCTAAGCAGCCTCTTGGGGGGAGTAGCAAAAAGAAAACAAAAATGTCACAGAGGAAACTGCTTTCTGTTTTCATTTTATAATAGAAACAAATCCCTGAATATTTATAACTTTCTAGGCTCTATAATGCAAGAAATCATGTATTACTGCTTTTGTGACATTTAGAAGCAGTGCTGTGTAGTGGAAAACAGCCTAGTGCTTAAGACTTTGACACTGACCACACGTGACTAGGGTAATAGGGAGAAGAGGAAGGTCGGTGGGTATCAAAAGGTACTTAATCTGCTTTGGCCTATAACTATGAAATCACAAGGTCCTACCTTGTTAACTGCAATCTTTAAAAATCCATATATACACAAAAAGAAATGCTAGTCTGTGAAAGTATCTCTGTCTTCATCGCGCTGTAAGCAACAGAGATCAGAGAAAAAGTCTTAATCGTCATTTTAGCCCCCGCAGCACACCTGGCATGGTGCCTCACACATGACAAACGGTAATAAATATGCACTGAATTGATTTTTCTCCAGGAGTATCCCTGTCTCTTGATCCTTCTTCCTAGTGTTTCTTCCTTTCCCAGCCAAGCCCTTTTTTCTTCTCTTCTCTTAGGCTTGCACCCCATGTCATCTGCGGCTTAACTGATAATTTAGACAACATGAAATAATATTATGCTGTATTTACTGGAACAGAATTTTATGTTCACTTTTTTATTGGAAAAGTAAATGTTAGGAATGCTATCTTTTTATCTCTAAAATACTTTACAAATTAAATTATGGGTTAGCATCTTTTAACAGAAAAAAGTTCCATAACCCTCAGTTAGAGATGTGTTGCTTTCTGCTATACTAAAATTTTTTAAAAAATTTTATTTATTCCATACTTTTTTTTATTGTTAAATAATGCCCAGAAACAAAATTTTCCACAACTGGCTATAAAAAGTAAGACAGAACTAGCCTGGTTTTGATAGAAGTGTGCTTTTAAAATAGAAAATTAATATTCAACAGGAAAAAGCCACATACTTTTCATAGTTCCATCCTGTTCTTCTTCATCTTCACTGTTTATAACCATCGTCCCCAAGTCAGATTCTAACATCATGCTATTATGTTCAATCATGGTCTGGGCGCCTTCACTCATTGTGCTTGTGGCCTTCATCGTGCCCACACTCTCTGAGCTAGTCTTCACCATGGTGTGGGAATCCAGCTCATCTTCGTCCTGCAAGCAGAAATACTGCAATGAAGGATGACTTTTCTAAGACAGCTAGACTTCTTCATTCTTAACAACATGACAAGCATACTATACTTTTTTAATTGAAGTAGAGTTGACACACAATGTTACACTAGTTTCAAGTGTACAACATAGTGACCCAACATCTCTCTATGTTATGCTATGCTTACCATAAGTGTATCTACCATTTGTCACCACACAATATTATTACAATACCATTGGCTATCATCTCTGTGTTACACCTTCATCTCCATGATTTTTTATTCCACAACTGAAAACCTGTAGCTCCCACTCCCTTTCACCTATTTTGCCCATCCCCATCTTAATTTTGTAGAAATATTTTATAATTTAATATAATAAAAACATTTTACTTTTAATAACAAAAAATACAATTATAACTACTAATTTTAATATAAAGACACACATACAAATGTTACTGTAAAAGCCAAAGTTATCCAAAATAATCTAAAGTTTTAAGTAATTAAAGCTCAAGCACAGAAATTGTTTGCTGAAATAGAAGTCTACTGGTTGTTTTTAAAAATAAGGATTATAATCAAGAAATGGGCAGAAGTCATAAACAGACATTTCTCCAAAGAACACATCCAAATGGCCAACAGACACTTGAAAAAGTGCTCAACATCTCATGGCATCAGGGAAATACAAATCCAAACCACAATGGGATACCACCTCACACCAGTCAGAATGACTAAAATTAACAAGTCAGGAAATGACAGATGTTGGTGAGGATGTGGAGAAAAGGGAACCGTCTTACACTGTTAGTGGGAAAGCAAGCTGGTACAGCCAACTCAGGAAAACAGTATGGAGGCACCTCAAAAAGTTGAAAATAGAGCTACTCTATGACCCAGCAATTGCACTTCTAGGGATTTACCCCAAAGATACAAATGCAGTGATCTGAAGGGGCACCTGTACCCCAATGTTTGCAGCACCAATGTCCACTAGTCAAATATGTCCTATAGTCAAACTATGGAAAGAGCCCAGATGTCCATTGACAGATGAATGGATAAGGAAGAAGTGGTATGTATATATGTGTGTGTGTATATATATATGTATGTGTGTATATACATACATATATGTGTGTATATACATACATATATATATACACACACACATATACACATGTTCAGTGGTATATATATAAATAAATAAATGATGGAATGCTACTCAGCCATCAAAAATGAAATCTTGCCATATATATATATACTTGCCATATATATATACATATATATGTATATATATACTTGCCATATATATATGTATGTATATACTTGCCATATATATATGTATATGTATATGCATATATACATACTTGCCATATATATGTATATACATTATATACATGTATGTGTATATACACACATGTATACATGTATGTACATTACATACATATGTGTGCATGTGTATGTATATACATATATACACACTTGCCATATATATGTATGTATATATATACTTGCGATATATATATGTATGTGTATATATACATATATACACACACACGCATATACACATATGTTCAGTGGTATATATATAAATAAATAAATGTTGGAATACTACTCAGCCATCAAAAATGAAATCTTGCCATGTGCAATGACGCAGATGGCACTAGAGGGTATTATGCTAAGTGAAATAAGTCAATCAGAGAAAGACAATTACCATATGATCTCACTCATATGTGGAATTTAAGAAAACAAAACAGAGGATCATAGGGGAAGGGAGGGAAAAATAAAACGAGATGAAACCAGAGAGGAAGACAAACTGTAAGAGACTCTTAATCATAGGAAACAAACTGAGGCTTGCTGGAAGAAAGGGGAATAACTGGGCGATGGACATGAAGGAGGGTACATGATGCTCTGAACACTGGGTGTTATATAAGACTGATGAATCTATGAC
The DNA here is from genome assembly GCA_004024625.1 of Mellivora capensis. Classification (NCBI taxonomy): domain Eukaryota; kingdom Metazoa; phylum Chordata; class Mammalia; order Carnivora; family Mustelidae; genus Mellivora; species Mellivora capensis. The sequence goes on from PISX010018907.1 coordinate 6,149, forward strand.
CTTTACCTCTGAAACTAATAATACACTATACGTTACTTGAATTTAAATTAAAAAAATAAGCATTAGGAAAAGTAAATTATCAACAAATGCAGAACATATAATATGGTGACAAGACAAATACAAGAGAACACATTAAAGACAGAATATGTTGGCACTATTCTAACAGCCATAACATTTACATAACCTTATACAAATGCCATTGGCTTTTTTGGTTAAAATTATGATAAATATATAACACAAAATTTACCAAATTTTAATAATTTTTCAATGTATAGTTCTGCATTAAGTACATTCACAGTATTAATGCAGTCATCACCGACATCCACTTCCAGAACTTGTTCATTATCCCAAACAGAAACTCTGTGCCCATTAAAAAATAACTCTTCATTCTCCCCTTCCCCCAATCTCTGGTAACCTCTTTTCTGCTTTCTGTTATGATGAATTTGTCTATTGTAGGTACCTCACATTAGGAGAATCAAGTAATATATGGGTCTTTGTGTCTGTCTTATTTCACTTAGTATAATGTCTTCACAATTCATCCATGTTGTAGCATGTGTCAGAATTTCATTCCTTTTTAAGACTGAATAATATTCTATTACATATATATACACATATACATATATATACTGAATTATATCCCATTACACACATATATACATATATATGCAATGGAATATATACATATGTGTGTGTAATGGAATATGTATATATATATATGTGTGTATACATACATATTTACCACATTTGTTTACCTACTCATTTGATGATGAGCAGTAGGTTGTTTATACCTTTTAGTTATTATGAATAATGCTGTTATGAACACTGGTATACAAATATCTATTTGAGTCCCTATTCTCAATTCTCTTGGTTCTATGCTCAGAAGTGTAATTCTGTACCACATGATAATTCTTTTTTTTAATTTGAGAAACCACCAAGGTGTTTTCCACAGTTGCTACACCATTTTATGCTCCCACCAACAGTGCTCAGAGCTCCATTTTCTCCACTTCTTCACTGACACTTGTTCTTTTCTGGGTTTGTTTGTTTGTTTGTTTTGTTTTGGTTTGGTTTTTTTTGGATAGCAGCCAACCCTAGTGCATACGTGGTATCTTGCTGTGGCTTGATTTGCACACCCCTAACGAGCAGTGATGCTAAGCACCTTCTCATGTACTTACTGACCATTCGTGTATCTTCTTTGGAGAAATGTCTATTCATGTCCTTTGCAAATATTTGTCCACATTTGCAGGTTGTCTTTTCACTCTCTTGATGATTCCTTTGATGCACAAAAGTTTTTAATTTTGATGAAGTTGAATTTATCTACTTTCTTTTGTTGCTTACGTATCTTAAGTTGCCTTTCACTGCTTTTGTTATCACATCTTAGCCATTAGTTCTTTAATGTAAATTCACAGAAGGATCAAATCAGTAATAGAAGTATGAACAAAAAAATGCTCTTTAGAATGTTCACCAAAGATAAACTGAAATAGGGCCATAAAAATAAACTAACAAATTCTGTTTGAGAGACCAAACATTCCATTATTTGGAAAAACTTGATCCAGTGAAATTCATTTATATTTATTCCACTTTAAGTGGAAGCAAACAAGCAAAACCTAATTCTGACAGAGGTCAAATACAAATACAGAGAACAGGAGCATCCCTGTTGTTCTCAGCTGTTCGATAGCCCTTCTTCCTAAACCCGCATGATGAAGTCAGCAGGACCTCTCAGTCTTTTGTGCTTCTTTCATGAGTCTCTTTTAGGAGACTTCTTCATTCTTATGCTTCGATTATCTAATATGTTGAAGACTCCCAAATCCTGAAATCTTCTTGGCTTTACTTACTACTTAAATGCTTAATGATGTTTAAAACTCGACATTTCCTAATCAGATATCATTCCATCCACCTCTTTAGTCTCTCCTGTCTGCCACAATCCCCAACAGCTACTAATTATAAAGCACAGAAATCTTCGTTAGCTACCCAAGAGTAAAAATCCAACAGGTCTTCTGAGGTTTATTATCTCTTTGATGTCCCACATTCAATCAGTGAGCAAGTTCTTCTTCAGAAATCTCTCTCCAGCTCTACCTCTTATTTTTCATTCCTACTGCTACTGAGTAAATTCCTGTTTACCTTGTCTTGGGTGAATACAGGAAAAGCTCCCTGACTGAACAGTCTCTCCACCCTGACCTTCTAGAATCAGATAGATATGAGTTTCAAGTCCTGGCTCAAATCACTTAATAGGTATGAGACCTTTAGGCAGGCTATTTAAACTCTCTAGATTTTAGTTTCTTTCACTGGAGTTATGATGATCAATGAGAAAATACATGCAAAATGCCTACATGTTACCGGGAACAAAGTAGTTTCACACTTTCTTCAAAGTCCATGTACCATACCAAGCTCTCTTGAATATTACTGTTATCATAATATCAGACTGAAATCTCTTAATGGCTACAGTTCTTCCCTGCATTAAAAGCTAAACATTTCTGCCTAGATTTTAATGTCTTCTATATTACCTTATGTTTTCTGGCTAATCTTATTTTCCCGTTGTTCACATATCCTCCAATTTAGTCAGGCTGACCTTAACTGAATCTTCAACTGCTATAAACCCATGTCACGCCATGTCATTAAGACTTCTTTGTTTATGTCTTCTTCTCTACCCAGAATGCTCTTTCCTCTCTAACCATTTTAACTAAATGGGACAGTCCCCCATTAAGCATCTGTTGCCTTCCTGGCTACTTCAGTCTTTATTAATTATCCCCTTTTCCAAACTTCTACAGAATTTATAATCTGATTCACACACTCCTGCATTTAAATTTATGATCTCATACTGTGAATAACTGTTTTGTAAAATCTTTTATAAATATAAGTATCTTATAAATAAGAATGCCTTACAGTACCTTTTAATCTACTCAAGTTTTTCATTTGGTATTCTGTATACAGTAAACATTCATTATATATTTACTTTTTTACAGAACTATAAAATCATGAACCTGTAATATTCAACATCTCATTTTATATTTGAAAAAAATGAGGCTCATAGAAAGGGAGAGACTTCCCCAAGGATACATACCCATTCAAAAGCAAAGCCAGAAGTACGGACCTAGTTCTTATATTTCTTAGTCCATTATTCCACTAAATGCATGTACCTTACATTTAAATTCTGATCTACTTGAAAGCTTGAGCTAGAGGTACAGGCTTACAATTTTAACAGCTTATATCACCATCTCCTATTCCCAAAGGGTCTTATACAAATTATTTGGTCCATCCTGGTGAAACCTGCCATCTTCTCTTATTTACACTATTCAAAACAGCTATTAAAAGTGTTAAAAAATATAAGCTATATATGTAAACTATATATATAGTTTAAAAATATAAACTATTAAAAACTATTTAAAAAAACAGTCTCTGCACAGTTTTCATCGTTTCCACTCTTGCCCACTTTAGTCTCTCAAACAATAGGCAGATTGATTCTTTCAAAAGATAAATCAATCACAATCACATCGTGTTATTCTCCTACTCAAAACCCTGCATTTGGCTTCCTATCGCACTTAGAATAAAATCCAAAATCTCTCTCAGCCAAATGTGATCTGGCTCAGTAATACCTGCCAAGCCTATCTCCTATCACATTCCTTCTCACTCACCAAGTCCCAGCAATGCTGGCCTCCCCGTGGCTGTTTCCTGAGCATTCTAAGCATGTTCTTCCTCAAGCCTTTAAACTGGCTGATCTCTCAACCTGGAATGCTCTTCCACAAGACAGCTTTATCCTTTTCTTATCTCAAGTCTCCACTTAAATGTCACCACCTTAGCGAGCCTTGTTCTGACCAAGTTAAAATCGAAGTCTCCAACAATCTTTTATCATTCTGTATTCTTCACAGCCTATACCTGGCCTTCTCTACCACTAGAATGGTTTGATGGAGGCAGAGGCTTTCTTCACTGATCAATCTCCAATGCCTCAGACACCTGGCATGTAACATGTACTTATTAAAAATGTATTTAATGAATGGATCCACTTATAGTTTTACTTATTAATTCATTCAATAAGCATTTATTGTAAATTTATAATATATCAAGGAGCGGACAGGCCTTGCAGATACAAAGATAAATAAGAAACAGTTTTGTTCCATTTTGGTTTGTTAAGGAGTCTGGTGTCTAACAGAAACTGACTGACATGTGAACAATAAATTCCAAGGCAATTTGTTAAGTACTATGAAAAAAGTACTGGCAAAGTACAATGGGAGAACCAAGAATAGAGCCTCAACTCTGCCTATACCAAATGAAGAAAGCCTCACAGAGGAAGCTGCCCTTAAATTAGGTCTTAAAGGATACATATTATATAAGTCACACATATACATGAATTTGGGTGAGTGCTTTATCTGACAGCTTCTTTCTTTAACAGAACTACACTCAGCCATCCCTACTCGGCTCAGCTACCCTGAGACTGAATTAGGGGCCCTATTCTGTACTGTCATATGCTTATGCCATTCATATGCTTACTACACAATACTGTCATTGTCTATACACTTGACTTGTCCAAATCTCCCATTAGATTCCAAAATCTACAAGGAAAATAACCAAATCTTAACTGTTATATTCCTAGTATACAGTACAAAGCCTGTTCTTATTACATAAGCTATTAAACTAATGTTAGAGCCCTTATGATGAGGTAGTGCCAAAACACAGAACTAAAGGACAATGTTATATTAGGTTCTAGAGTAGAATTTTATTTAAACTAACGTATTGTTTTAAAATACAGGATGGCTATTGAAGAAACTTTGAGAGGGACAAAAATGCTATTAACTAGAATTATTAGTTGATCATTTTTCTAATAATCATAAAAACAGTTACCAGTGAATTAGAAGCACTATGCTAAGGACTTTTTGTAGGATATTCCCATTTAATCCTCTTATTAATCTTGTGAAATATTATTAACTCTAGTGTGCAAATGATGAACCTGAAGTTCAAATGAGTTTAATAATTTGTCTAAGGTGATACAACAAATAAGTAGGGGAGTAAGGATTCTAACTAGGTCATTCTGATTCTAAAGCCCACGATCTAATTTCCAATTTTATAAGGCTTTAAAATTATTTACAGCATTTCTCAAGTCTGGCTGAATTTATATTACAGGTTAGCTGGAGCATGTTTCATTTTGCTAAGAGAAAAAAACTGACATACACATATATAAACTGATCTGTACTTGGTCCAAAAGTTAAACAAAAAAACCAACCTGGAATTTACTCTTTCCAGTAGATACCACTGAGGAGGAAGGGAAAAAGTTGATTTTCTGTTTTAAAAAAGCTGAATAGAATAGAATTGGATAGAAAACATTTCTATTAAAAAATTGATTGCTAGTTTAATATTTTACCATGGTTGCAACCAATTTAATTCCCAAAACACTAAACTATTTTTATATGCGTGAGTCATTTGTCTCTTATCCTTGTAAGATTCAGTGCTGTGACAATTAAACTTAACAAGAAACATTCCATTTGGTTGGTGTGAAATAATACTTTTAGTCTTCCTATATGCCATATTAGAGTTGAATCTACAAGGGGATAATGAGGGTTGGACCTCTGGATTCATACAACTGGCTCGGGCAATCTATAAAATTATAAAAACATTGAACCAAGTTTGGAAGGGACTGCTTTTACAGCATATTATTTTCACTTACAGAGTCACTTTGCTAAAGGATGCTAATCTAATTTACAAATTGGCAGTAAAAAAATAGCAATGCAAAAAACAGAGGACTCAACTCACTCATGAAAGGTGGCACCCAAACAGTAATTAATAAAGTACAAATGGAATAAGAACTAGTATATATGACATTTGAAGACTTGAACACTAGTAACTTGGTGATGGTGGTAAAAACTTTTCAGCAACACTTCTTACTTTAAAACAATCTGAAATTGTTCTTGATATTTCAGATTATTACTAAAATTTCTTTTGGTACTTCTAGCATTTTTACAATAAAACAGTTATTTAATATGTTTTTCCAGAGTTATACTTCATTTATACATACTCCATATTCCTCACAAAAGAAAAGCAGAAGAAAAACATGTTGATACTTTATAGGAAAAGGTCTGCGGAACAGATGCTTCTCCACCGTAGAAAGGAGCGAATTCCAGTAAGGAATACAATAGCATTTCAATCAGTGGTCATCATGTGCCAGGAATGCAAAACAGAGTACTGATGATAATCCAGGTTATGAATCATAAAATCCACATGGAATACAAATATTTGAAAACATTATTAGGAAATCCTACTCCATTGCTAAGACAGATTTATGCTATAACAGTCTGAGAAATAATCAGACTTTGCATTAGCTAACTTCACACATGTACTATTTACTACTTTAAAGGATTTTCTAAATATTCAGCTACTCTTTGACTGATTTTAAAGATATTTACACAAATCCTTTAGAAAGCATTTGTTATATGTAACAATGAGACCATTTCTTAAATAGGTGTCTTTCTAATGGGAAATATTCTAATTATTTCTCTTCTTGAAATATTAAATACGTCTTTATTACTAGTACAATATGCAACAGCACATTAACAGCATACAACAGTGATCTTAATGGTGTGGATTCAACTAGACAATTCCACTGAGTATGTATTGTTACAAAATAAAAAATTTGTTTTTATTTATTTATTTTTCCAAAACTATTTTGTAAGGAAAAAAATGAATATGTAAAATATATAAGGTGAACCAATTATACAAAAAGTTGCAATACTATAGTGGTCTGGATGTCTTTCAAACCTGTTACAGGTGCTAATCAGGGATGACAATGAAACAGCAAGCAATGTAACAAACGGAGTCTAAATGCATAAGTGAGCTTTCAAGATATTAAAGGGAATCCACATGGGCCCCCAAAAGAGCTGGAAAACAGTGAGAATAAGCTAAATCTGACCTTAAGGGCTGCTTTAGGGGTATAAGCTGATGGGGGTGGGGCAGTGATGGGGATTTTAGTGGATAAAGGGGGACAAGCGACAAGTCTTTGGGTTCTCTCCCAAGTGGAACTGAAACCCCTGCATAAAGTTGGGGATCTCGAAGGTCTACATCCTCAGTGAAAGGGTGAACAAGAAAAAAATGTACTCACATACAAAGAAGGTAAGACATGCAAACTTGTCTCTGTCACTTGGGCTTCAGTTAAAGACGGGAAGTGAGGAGGGGTGCTTCCTTTTAGAAGCTTGAGACACAGTTTCAGTCCTTTGTAACATGACCTACAAGGTCTGGGGAACCCCATGCTGAGAAATTAGCCTAATGCAGTCCTACTATGGAAGTACCTGGAGTACCTGATAGAAACAAATAAAAATCCACCCTATGTAGGGATTCAAACTCAATCTTCAACCCAGAAGTTACATATCATTCTCAGAAATAAAATTGAGCTAGAGCTGAGCTCACAATTCAAAAGATAAACAATGAATAGACAAGCTACAGAGAATGGAGAGGAACGGCAAACAACAGAATTAAGACTCCCTCCTTAAAATTAACTTAGTCACCTTAGAAAGTTGCATCTTTCTAAGACAAAAATTTCTAGGATAAAAATTAGGAGTATACAGTGGCATTCTAGACTGAAAAAAAAAACCAAGCAATAAACATAGAAATATTCTGGCTAGAAGGGAAAGCATTAAGTCAGTTTGACTGCATTAAAAAATGATCTATAGTTTACAGAGTGCTCTAAACACTAAGAACCTGCTTGAGTTGCTTGCAGAGAAGTGACAAGAACCTTGGAAACTAAAGGATGACTTGGAGAAGAATGGAGAAAGAGCTTGGAATCCGAAGGTTATTACTGAAATCCAGATTCGACTGAAAAGGTCTATAGAAACAAACTACAAGTCAAATCTGAAAGAAATCATGAAAGAAGATCAATATATTAAGGAATCTTTCTGGACAGTCAAATATCAAAATAATTCCAATACTCTGAACATAAAGAGATGAAACTGACTCTAAAGAGAAAAGTGTGATAGGTTATAATCTGAATAGCTGAAGACAGCCGAGAAAACAAATAATGCCAGCTATTTGTAACTAAAACACGACAAGAGAATTTGCTACTTCATCACATGATGAAAGTATTGAAATCTTACAATCAATTTGTGGTAAAGGGTCAAATAAGAAATCAACAAGGCATGTATGGTGTGAGTTCAGGGGAATGGACATAAAATTGGGAGAAAACTGTGGCAGGAATCTTTTACTTTTCTCCCTGGGCGTAACTAAATTTGGGGCTGTTGGTTATGCTAACATGCTAACCTGTGTCAATAAATAAATTTGAGTTATCACTTGAATTAGTAAAAGCAAAAATCAAAGGGTACCACTGTCCATCTGCTTGTATGTCTCACAGCAAGGAAAAGCCTGATGTACGAATGCACTAAAAATAGCTCTCTGCTACAGCAAGGTCAAAGTACTGATGGGAACCACACAGCATTAACTTCAAATTCCACTCTCAAATACAAAAGAGGGGAGAGCTTACCCCACCGCCTCTTTATCAATAAACCCTGCAGCATCTATTGTTTCGGTTACCAATGAAATGGCCCACAGCAGAATCAGCTGGTTAGCTCTGGTCTCATTAGGACCACATTCAACCCAGCAGAGCTAAGAACTACTGAGAAGACATCAAAAATACTCTCCTTCAAACAGCTGCTCTTAAGCACTGTTTCAGTGTCTGCCAGGCTGAAAAAAAAAAGTAATAAATTGGTATTTGCCAATTAATGGCTACTAAGATTTACAGTATCTGAAAATCTGTACAAAGAATGAACTTTCTTCCCACTGCTGTAAGTAGGTGGTCCTTCTATTTCACTGCGAGAGCAGGGTAAGAGCTTATTCAGCTGCTGTCTTTGACATACCTGTCTTTAACAAACAGAGACTTCTGCCTTCATGGATCCTAACTTTCTGCATGTTCACAGGCATGTTTTAAAGTTACATCAAAGCATTCAAGATCTCCAAAGTCATAAAAGACTTGTTCATCAGTACAAGCCTAAATGGTGAGAAGGCTTGTGGGCAGGACTTCAGAGGCTCCATGAAGCAAGACTGCACAAGTTCTTGGCATTATATTAAAAGTTTCCAAACAAAAGATTATCTTACATCCCCTGTGCACAATAGTGACATACAATAGAGTAAATTAAAAAGCAAAAGCAACCTTAACCATGATTTTTCTTTTTTCTCCTCCAGCCAAAAGCATGTCAAAAGATTGACTAAATATGACTATTATAAAATCAAATATTTTAAAATAAAAAAATAACGCCTTTAAAAATTGTTGTCACAAGCAGTTTATAAAAAATCCACAAGAGGGCACCAAAGACAAAACACTGGAAAAAATTCCATTAATTGGAGATTTACACAGATAATATAGGTTCATAAAACAGGTTATTCTATTTATTAACATACTATCAATACTTTTCAGAAAGAGACTAGCGGCTAATTATTTTAAGCTGATATATTTCAAAATATCATAACCACAGCCATGTTGTAAGTTGTATTTTTAAATAAACAGTATTTATGTTTCTTAAAGGACAGGTTGCCTACATTCAATAATCTCCCCAATAATTTCCATATAATAGCAGAAGGCCAACGAACAGTTGTTGATTCCACAAAACTGACAGAAACATACAACAGGAAATATCAAACATTCATATTTATCACTGCATTCTAAATTGATTCATATTAAAATACTTATGATTGAATACCTTATGTTTGTAGAATAAATATAATGGCTACCCTGTCTTTGATAAGAAATTTTTCTTTTCCTCATCCTTTCTTTACTTTTTTATGTTCCATTATGATACTGTTTAATAGCAAATAGAAACTTTAATACACACTTAACAGAAGAAATATCACTGTATAAGCTTAGAAATGATAATGTATTATGAAATGGTTTTGAGAAATCACGCTCTGAAGCATTAAATCAGAAGACTACCTGAAGCACACTAACATAAGATTAATTTTAATGTGTAATTTACATTACTGATACAAATCAAACTCTGGAGCAGAGCAGTGTCAGGGAAGCCAACAAACACCCAAGAAATCCTCCTCTACACCCCCAACCAAGTATTTACCACATTTGGTTTAAGAACTGCTGAAGGGGGTGCCTGGGTGGCTCAGGGGGTTGAGCCTCTCTGCCTTTGGCTCAGGTCATGATCTTAGGGTCCAGAATCAGGTTCTCTGCTCTCTGCTCAGCAGGGAGCCTGCTTCCTCCTCTCTCTCTGCCTGCCTCTCTGCCTACTTGTGATCTCTCTCAGTCAAATAAATAAAATCTTAAAAAAAAAAAAAAGAACTGCTGAAGGAAAATATTCAGTACCGTTATGTACCTTCTTCATTTTAAATGCGAATATATCCTGTGCTGGTGATAATCACGTGGCACTATGCCACATAACAAGGAGTAAAAGTCAGGTAGGAGCCATTATAAAGGTTTTATTACAAAGATAAGTATACATTATATATATAGCTGTTGATTCAAAAAATAAATATATAATAATACTGTGTGTAGGCAATGTGCTAAAATAGTCTTTGTCCTTGAGAAATGTGCAGTTTAGTGGAAAGAAGCAGAAAGCAGACAAGTCAGGTAAATATTCTCATAGAGGTGAACAGAGGATACCATATAGGGACCACGATAGAGCACTTGCTCATCTGAAGCTTAGAGGAGCATCATGAAAGGTTCTCCCTTCCCAGAGGAATCAATGTCCAACACGATTCCTGAAGGATAAGGAGTTCATCAGACAGATGATGGTGAAGTAAGAAGTCTAGAAAGAAGAAGCAACTTAAAATTTCCTTTAAACACTTCTTGAGTAATCCTATTTTTGCTTCTGGTTTCACTACCAACTACAAAAAGCCTGCTGACTCCTAATTGCCCGTGCTCTCCCTCAGGGGTCAAGCCTCTATATCCAACAGTCTACTACCCAAAATGATTTGGATGAGCCAGGGGCACCTCAAATTAAATAAGTGCTAAAGCAACCCCATCTTACCCAGAAAGTGGCCTTGGAGAGAGGACTGCTGGCAGAATATTTCACCACAGTATAAGGGGTAGAGAGAAAATGTGGTTAAGTGAAGAAACAAAGACTCTGACTATTCTATCATAAAGTTTGTTCATGAATAATTTGTTGATTCCCCTCCCCCCTTTTTTAAAGGTCAAAATATAGCTACATGTTTAGGTTGAAGAAAAAGGGCCTAGAAGAAAGAGATAATGTGATTGACAGAAAAGAAAAGGCAAGTAGAGAAGATAGCTTTCAAGGGAGGTAGAAAGAAAATCAGGTGGCAATAAAACAACAATTTCTGTCCATTACACATCTCTCTATCACAGTGCTTGGCATAGCACACTGTGATCAGTCATCAATTCCCTTGGAGTCTCACCATCAGAATGCAATCTTCCTGTAGGCAAATTATCATGTCTTAGTTTTCTTCTAGATGAGTTTTTATGAAGGAAAAAAGATATATCCTCTGAAAGAGGGAGAAGGAGAAACCTAGTGAGGATGCAAAACATCAAAGTTAGAAGAATACTGAAGTCTAGTTAGTGTAGTAAGACAAAAAAAAAAAAAAGACAAAAGTTATAAAGATTGGAGAGAAAGAAATAAAACTACCTTTATTTCTAGATGACATGACTATGCAGAAAATTTCAAAAAATCTACAAAAAACTCCTGAAACTAATAAGCAAGTACAACAAGGTCACAGGATGCAAGGACAAAATACAAAATTATCTGCTTCTTATATATACCTTCTTATATATACGCTTCTTATATATACCAGCAATAAAAAAAAATTGTAATTTGGAATTTAAAAAATTTTTAATCTTAAATGCCAACTCAAAATCCTTAGTTTTCTGAAGGAAGCAACTTGGAATTTAGGACAACTGATGGAGTCTGTAGTGTCATAATTTTGTTAAGGTAGTTTGTATCTTGCTGTATTCAAATGGAACAATGGTAGACTTGGGGTAGTCAGTGGAGCTGAAGATAGTTGGTTTCTTTCCTGCTTGGTTTTTTTTTTTTTTAATTTTTATGCAATTTATTTAAACTAAAAAAAAAGTTCATCCATTTCCCTCACTCCCTCCTCCCCCACCCCTGCCTCTTGCAGCAACTCATCTGTCCTCTGTATCTATGAACTCGATTTTTCTGGTTTTATTTTTATTTATTATTTCCACATATAAGAGTGATCACATGGTGTTTGTCTTCCTCTGACATTCTGCTTAGCATAAGGTCCATCCATGTTGTCACAAATGGCATGATTTCACTTTTTTATGGATGAGTAATAATAATCCACTGTATATATAATAACACTATTTATCCATTCAACCACTGATGGACACTTAAGTTACTTCCATATCTTGACTATTGTAAGTAATACTGTAATGAGTATGGGAGAATGCACATTATCTTTTTGAACTACTGTTTTGTTTTCTTTGGGTAAATACAAATGCTGGATCATATGATAGTTCTATTTTTAATTCTTTGAGAAACATCCATGCTGTTTTCTACAGTGGTTGCACCAATTTAAATTCCCACTAACAGTGCACAAGTGTTCCCTTTCCTCCACATCTTCATTAGCACTCGTTATTTCTTGTCTTGATAACAGCCATCCTAACAGGTGTGAGGTGATATAATGCGGTTTTGATTTGCATTCCCCTATCTGTTGGGAGATTCTTGATTACTGATTCAATTTCTTTGCTGATTGTGGGTCTGTTCAAATTTTCTTTTTCTTTCTGTTTCAGTTTTGGTGGTTTATAGTTCTAGGAATTTGTCCATTTCTTCCAGATTGCCCAATTTGTTGGCATATCATTGCTCATAATATTCTGTTATAATTGTGTGCATTTCTGCTGTGTTGGTTGTGATCTTTCCTCTTTGTGATTATATTTATTTGGGTCATTTCTCTTTTCTTTTTGGTAAGTCTGGGTAGGGCAATTTTGTTAAATCTTTCAAAGAACCAGGGCCTAGTTTCATTGATTTTTTATTTGTGTATCATTTATTTCTGCTCTAATCTTAATTATTTCCCTTCTTCTCTGGTTTTAGGGTTTATTTGCTGTCCTTTTCCCAGCTCCTTTAGGTGTAAGTTTGGAATGTGTATTTGAGACTTTTTTTGCTTCTTAGGGAAGGCCTGTATTGCTATATACTTCCCTCTTAGGACCACCTTGCTGTGTCCCAAAGGTTTTGTATTGTCATGTTTTCAGTTTCACTTGTTTCCATGTATTTTTTTAATTTCTTCTTTAATTTCCTGGTGAAGCCATTCATTCTCTACTAGGATGTTCTTTAACCTTCATGTATTTGTGGTCTTTCCAAATTTTTTTCTTTCTCTTGACTTCAAGTTTCATAGTGTTGTGGTCTGAAAATATGCATGGTATGACCTCAATCTTTTTGTACTGGTTGGGGCCTGATTGGTGACCCAGTATGTGGTCTATTCTGCAGAATGTTCCATGTGCACTCACAAAGAATGTATATTCTGTTGTTTTAGGATGAAATACTCTGAATATGTCTGTTAAATCCATCTGACCCAGTGTGTCATTCAAAGCTCTTGTTTTCTTGTTGATTTTCTACTTAGATCATCTGTCCATTGTTGTGAGTGGGGTGTTAAAGTTCCCTACTATTATTGTATTGTTATCAATGAGTTTAAGTTTGTTATTAATTGACTGATAAAATTGGTTGCTTCCATGCCGGGGGCATAAAAATTTATAATTGTTAGATCTTGTTGGATAGACCCCTTTCTTATGATATAGTGCCCTTCTTCACCTATTACAGTCTTTGTTTTAAATCCTAGTTTGTCTGATATCAGTATTCTGGCTTTCTTTTGATGTCCATTAGCATGAGAGACAACCCCTCACTTTCAATCTGGAGGTGTCTTTGGACCTAAAATGAGTCTCTTATAAGCAATAAATAGAAAAGAAAAAAAGAACAAAAGAAAGTCTGGTCCTATTTCCACCAGAACTGAAGCTGAGCCTTTGGAGCACTCTATGATCAGCAGACCTGGCACACAGGGGGACAAGGTGGGGGGCAGGGCGCCTGTGTTGTTCTTCTGAGGGAGAGGCCCACTGGACTGACTCACAGTCAGACCTGCTCTTGCAAAGATGCCAGGCCCGGGGGAAGGGGAGCGCATGACTCCAGCCTCCACTGGTGCTGTTTCCACTCTGAAGTCTAACTATGCTGGGGGGAGGGTGGACCCACCTTCTGGTCTCTGGGGAGAGGAACTCATGGCCACCACTATTTAGGAGGCCCTCACAGAAAAGTGAAATATCTCTCTCACGTGTCCCAGGCTTTTGTCAGATTGCTGCCCTCAACCTGTCGGTGGCATGCGGCACCACAGTTCTATTTTATTTCTGGCTGGGGGCTGGGATTCAAAACTCTAAATCTTAAAGGGCCCACCAAAGCGCAGACCCATTCCCCTCCCCTAGAAAAGAGCCCCCCGGCACACTGGGCACCATTCTGTCCCAGAAAAGCAGTTGCATGGTGTTCATGGTGGTGGGAGTCTTGTGACACACAGTGAAAAGCTGTGACCAGGTTATCTGCTCTCTGTGTGCACCTCTGTCCCCTACTGCTGAATGGCCACTCCATGGCTCCTAGAGGGCCCTTTGTTCTTGGAGAGGCAAAATAACCTCTTCCAAATGTACTCCAAGAAGGGGAGCAATCTCTCTCAGTACAACCCAGGGGATCCCCTCACTGCAGCATATCGTGCAAACCATACATGCCACTCTCTCTCCTGCTCTCTCCCTTTCTCCCTGACTTCACTCCATGAAAAGGGCTCTCTCCCCTTCATAACACCTTGGCTTTTCTCTCCCTCCGTTCATAGCTTTGAATCTTGCATCTGTCATATTCTCTTCCTCCAATTTTGCAGATTGTTTTCTTAGTCCTCAGATGGAATTCCTAGTTGTTCAAAATGATTTGATGTTGATCTAGCTGTGTTCAAGGGACAAAGCAAGCAACAGGTCCCCCACTACTCCACCATCTTTTTTTTTTTTTAAGATTTTATTTACTTATTTGAGAGAGAGAATGAAATAGAGAAAGCATGAGTGGGGGAGGGTCAGGGGAGAAGCAGATTCCCCCATGAATGGGGAGCCCGATGCCGGACTTGATCCTGGAACTCTAGGATCATGACCTGAGCTGACAGTAGTCGCTTAACCAACTGAGCCACCCAGGCACCCACTACTCTATCATCTTAACTCCTCCTGCATTCTCCTACTGATTAATGATGTTGAGCATCTTTCATGTACCTGTTGGCCAAAAGAAGACCTGTATGTCTTCTTTTAAATAAAGTCTATTCAGATCTTCTGCCCATTTTTTAATTGGATGGTTTGGTTTTTGCTATTAAGTAGTGTGAGTTCTCTCTATATTTTGGTTATTTGCCATTTATCAAATATATGATTTATAAATATTTTCTCCCATTCAGTAGGCTGTCCTTTTATTTTGTTGATGGTCTCCTTTCCTGTGCATAAGCCTTTTAGCTCGATATAGTCCCATTCATTTATTTTTGCTTTTGTTGCCTTTGCTTTTGGTATCAGATTCCAAAAAGCATTGCCAAAACCAATGTCAAGGAGCTGTCTATCTTTTCTTCTAGGAGTTTTATGGTTTCACATCTTATGTTCAAGCTTTGAATCCATTTTGAGTCAGTTTTTTTTTGTTTTGTTTTAAAGATTTTATTTATTTATTTGACAGAGGGAGATCACAAGTAGGCAGAGAAGCAGGCAGAGAGAGAGAGAGGAAGAAGCAGGCTCCCCACTGAGCAGAGAGCCCGATGCGGGGCTCAATCCCAGGACCCTGGGATCACGACCTGAGCCGAAAGCAGAAGCTTTATTAACCCACTGAGCCACCCAGGTGCCCCTTGAGTTAGTTTTTGTGTATGATGTAGGATAATGATCCTGTTTCATTCTTTTTTTTTTTTTTTTTTTTTTTTTAAGTAGGCTCCACACTGGGCATGAAGCCCAACACAGGGCTTGAACACACAACCTTGAGATCAAGACCCAAGAGGAGATCAAGAGTCAGATGCTCAACTGAAACAACCAGGTGCCCCTTCCTGTTTCATTCTTTGGTATGTAGCAGTCCAGTTTTCCCAACACCATTTATTGAAGAAACTGTCCTTTCTAGATTGTATATTCTTAACTCCTTTGCTGTGAATTAATTGACCATTTAAGGATGGGCTTATTTCTGGGATCTCTACTCTGTTCCATTGATCTATGTGTCTGTTTTTATGCTAATATGATATGGTTTTGATCACTATAGCTTTGTAATATAGTTTGAAATCAGTAAGTGTGGTGCATCTGGCTTTGTTCTTTCTCAAGATTATTTTGGCTATTCAGGGTCTTTTGTAGTAACATACAAATTTTAGGCTTTTTAAAAAAATTTCTTTGAAAAATGCCATTGGAATTTTGATAGGGATCTCACTGAAACTGTAGATTACTTTGGGTAGTATGGCTATTTTACAATACAGATTCTTCCAATTCATAAGAATGGAATATCTTTCCATTTATTTCTGTCTTCTTCAATTTCTTTCATTAATGTCTTATAGTTTTCAATATCCAGGTCTTTCACCTCCTTGGTTATATTTATTCATGGATGTTTTATTCTCGTGATGCAATTATAAATGGAATTGTTTTATTAATTTCTCTTTCTCATAGTTCATTATTAGTGTAAAGAAATGCAACAGATTTTTGTATACTAATACTGTATCCTGTAAATTTACTGAATTTATTTATTAGTTCTAATAGTTTTTTTATGGAATCTTCAGGGTTTTCTTTATATAATATCATGTCATCTACAAATAGTGATTGTTTTACTTCTTCCTTTCCAATATGGATGCTTTTTATTTCTTTTTCTTGCCTAAATGTCTGCTTAGGACTGCCAATACTGTGTTGAATAGAAGTGGTGACAGTGGATCTTTGTCTTATTTCTGATCTTAGAGGAAAAGCTTCCAGCTTTTCGCAGTTAAGTATGATGTTAGTTGTGGGTCTGTCATATATGGCCTTTATTATGTTGAGGTACATTCCCTCTATACCTGCTTTGTCGAGAGTTTTTATCATAAATGGTTGTTGAAATGTGTCAAAGGCTTTGTCTGCATCTATTGAGATGGTCATATGATTTTTTAGAGAGGGGGAGGGGTAGAGAGAGAGAGGGAAAGAGAACCTTGCTAAGTGAGGTTCCATGCCTAGCATTTGAGTCTGACAAGGGTCTTGATCCCACAACCCTGAGATCATGATCTGAACTAAAATCAAGAATTGGACACTTAACCAACTAAGCCACCCAGGTACCCTGAGATGATCATATGATTTTTATCCTTCATTTGTTAATGTGGTGTATCACAGAGACTGATTTGTGGGTACTGAGCCACAAATGTATGAAACTAGAAATTACTTACAAAAAGAAAACTAGAAAATTTACAAGCATGTGGAGATTAAACAACATGCTACTAAATAACCAATGAGTCAACAAAGAAATCAGGAGAGAAAAAAAAAATACCTAAGACAAACAAAAATGGAAAAATAACATACCCAAATTTATGGGATACAGCAAAAGCAATTCTGAGAGGGAAGTTCATAGGAATAAATATCTACCTCAAGAAACAAGAGAAGGCTCAAATAAACAACCTAATTTTACACCTCAAGGAACTAGAAAAAGAGCAAAAGAAGCCCAAAGTTAGTAGAAGGGAATAACAAAGATTAGAGCAGAAATAAATGAAACAGACTAAAAAGACAATAGGAAAATCAATGAAATTCAGAGCTGGTTCTTCGAAAAGATAAACAAAATTGACAACCCTGTAGTTAGACTCCCTAAGAAAAAATGAAAGGGCTCAAATAAACCAGAAATGAAAGATGTTACAACTAGTAACACAGACATACAAAGGGTCATAAGAAACTACTATGAACAATTATACAACAAACTGAACAACCTAGAAGTGGATAAATTCCTAGAAACATACATCCTGCCAAATGTGTATCATGATGAAACAGAAAAATAAAAAATAGAAAATCTAAAGAGATCAATTACTGGAAAGGAGATTGATTCAATAATCAAAATCCAACAAACAAAATTCCAGGAACAGAGAGCTTCCCTGGTAAATTCTACAAAACATTCAAAGAATTAATACCAATCTTTCTCAAACTCTCCTAAAAAACAGAAGAGGGGGAACTCTTCCAAACACATTCTACAAGGCCAGCATTACCTTAATACCAAAATCAAACAAGGATGCCACAAAAAAAGAAAATGATAGGCTACTATCCCTGATGAACACAGATACAAAGATCATCAACTAAATATTAGCACACTGAATTCAATACTGTATTAGAAGGATCATATGCTGTAATCAAGTGGGATTTATTCCAGGGATACAAAATGAAACATTTTTAATAGAAACAACAACAACAACAACAAACCTATTCTAAACCACTTAGATCTAACAAAATATGTATAGAATCTGTATGTAATGATGAAAGAAATCAAAGTTCTAAATAAGTTGAGAGACACTCCATGCTTGTGAGTTAAAAGACTCAATACTGCTAAGATGTCATTTCTTCTTTGGTATATAGATTCTATTAAATCCCAATACAAATTCTAGCAAGCTAATTTGTAAATGTTGACAAAATGATTCTAAGGTTTATATGGAAAGGCAAAGACCTAAAACAGCCAACACAGTACTAAGGAAGAAAAATAAAGTTGGAAGACTCACAATATCCAATTTTAAGACTTCTATAAAACTACTATAATCAAGAAAGTATAATTTTGTCAAAAAATTGACACATATATCACTGATAAATCAATGGAAAAGAATAGAGCCCTGAAACAGACCCACAAAAACACAGTCTACTGATCTGTGAAAAGACACAAAAGGCAACTCAATGCAGAAAAGATAATCTTTTACACAAAGGGTACTGGAACAACTGGACAACCACAGGCCAAAAAAAACGCCAAGACACAGACCTCATGGCTTTCACAAAAATTAACTCGAAATAGATCACAGACCCTTGACATGACATGCAAACCCAGAAATCTTCTGGGAGAAAACATATGAGAAAATCTATGTGACCTGGAATTTAGCGGTGGGTTTATAGATAAAACACTAAAAGCAAGATCCATGAAAAAAAACTGATGGGGGATATTAACTAAAAACTTCTCCTCTGTGAAAGACACTGTTAAGAGAATAAAAAGAAAAGCCATAGGCTGGGAGAAAATACTTGCAAAACACATATATTATATAAGACTTGTGTCCAAAATATTCAAAGAACTCTTAAAAATCAACAGTAAGAACAAACAACATAAAACAAATGTTAAAACAGGAGAAATTACTGAACACTTTATCAAAGAAGCTATATAATTGGCAAATAAGCATATAAAAATGCCAAACATCTCTATAATGAGGAATTGCAAATTAACACTGGGATAGCATTAAACACTTATTAGAATGGCTGAAGTGCAAAAACACTAACTCCTATGAATTGCTGATAAACACGCTAGGCAAAATGAACTCTCATTCATTGTTGGTGAGAATACAATGGACAGTTTGACAAGTTCTAGAAAATTAAACATACCATAAAATTCAGCAATTATGGTCCTAGGTATTTACCCAACTAATCTGAAAACTTACATCCACATAAAAGTCAGCATGCAAATGTATACAGCAGCTTTATTCATAGTTGCCTAAAACTGGAAGTAATCAAGATGTCCTTCAGTAGGTGAATGGTTAACCAACTGTGGTATACATCCACACAATGAAATACTATTCCGTGAAAACCTGAGCTAACAAAAAGACATGGATGAATTGTAAATGCATTCGGTTAAGTGAAAGAAACCAGTCTGAAAAGGCTATATGTCATTATGGAAAAGGCAAAACTACAGATAGTTTACAGATGAGTGATTACAAAGGGTTCAGGGGTAGAGGAAGAGTTGAACAGGTGAAGCACGGGGATTTTTCAGGGTGGTGGAACTATTCTGTATGACACTAAAATAGTAGATACGTACCACCACACATTTGTCAAAACCTATAGAAATTTACACGGTAAAGACTGAACTTTATTAAAGCACACAAATTTTTAAAAATCACTTAAGAGGTCAGGAGATCCCAGAATGGGATGCAGAGTCTCTCTCTCTCTCTTTCTCTCTCTCACACACACACACACACATCTAATTGTATTACAAATGTGTAAAAGAATGGCACTGAAGGAGGTAGGCAGAAAGGGTACTAACTAATCTGAGTAACACTGGACATGAGTCAAGTCTGTAAGACTAAAAATAAAAGGAACAGTACGTAAGAACTTTGTTCTAGCTGATAAAGTTGTTTCCATGGGACTATGGATTAACAATTCTGAAACTACTATACATGTATACAGGAACTGAAATATTTAGCAAAGGAGTAGTAGGTGATGGGAGCCAGATTTCCCACCATTGCAGTGGGAGGTAATAAACAAGCAAGGGGAAACACATAGAATGATCCATGTGGTGATGGATTAGAATCAGAGATATCAGTATGAACTCATGTTCAGCTTAACATTGATACAGATGGAGATACACAGATTCAGATACATACACATACATACATATAGATAAATAGTTTATAGGTATGTGTTCATATACAGGTTAGTATGAACACATTTGCTTTGTCAACTGGGAGGGTTTATAATACCCCACAGTGGCAATAAGCACACCAAGTCCAGCTCTTGGGTTGGAATGCCATTCTCTAATTAAAGGAACTAGGCTCCTAGGATTCTAGGATCATGGCAGGAAATATACAAGATATATAAGTATCTTACAGTGTCAGAGAGTAAGAAAATACTAAAAACAAAAACCTTAAAAAACCCACAATGAGGGGCGCCTAGGTGGCTCAGTGGGTTAAAGCCTCTGCCTTCGGCTCAGGTCATGATCCCAGGGTTCTGGGATCGAGCCCCGCATCGGGCTCTCTGCTCAGAAGGGAGCCTGCTTCCTCCTCTCACTCTCTGCCTGCTTCTCTGCCTACTTGTGATCTCTGTCTGTCAAATAAATAAGTCTTTAAAAAAAAAGTCTTTAAAAAAAAAAACCCACAATAATGGTATTTCAAAGACACAAAGGTGCCAACTAGAAAAGGCTCCCAACAGTCAAAACTAGAACACTTTGAGATCAAAATAAATAAAGCAGTATTAAATTCAAATGCAAAGTGTAAATTAAATAACCATGAATCACTACTGACATAAATTACTGAATAAATGGGAAGAATAGACAAATTCCCTGTGTAGAAAGATTCCATGTAAGTTATATAGACACTCTGCCCTCAAACAGGAGGGGCATAACTCTCCACTCCTTAACTGTGGGCTGTATAGTGTGATTTCTTTCCATAGTGTAAAGTATGGAAAGGGGAAGAGAATAATATCATTGTGAGGAAACCTGATAAACACTACCTCAGCCAGGTGACCATGGGTAACATCAAGAGTAAAATGTCACACTGACAGAATGTATTTGTGATATTGTGACATGACAAGAAGTATATACTTAGCAAACTTCAATATGTACATGGTTTAATAAAAAAAGAATGCACAGAAGTCTAACTAGTTTTAAAATGGCATCGTTTACTGGCCAAGATTTTTAAAAATTCATATGGCAGAAACAATCCACATACCTTTGCTTTATACTCTGCTATTCATGCTCCTTGGTGACAACAAAATGTTCCATTTTTAAAGTTCTACTAAATAGAGCAACTCTCATCACAGATAATCTTTAAAAAGGTGATATTCTATAGGCAATTTAAGTATTTACAGTAAATATGAAGAAATACAGTTATGTTATTTAATCATCTCACACTACAGATTTGGGAATATCTTCCACTAACCTCTAGGAAACAAATTCTTTCTTACTATGTTATACAGTTGACCTATCTCAGAACCAAATTTATATCACATGCTCAGAAATGCTAAAAAAAAAATTTGTCATGTTTAGCAATGCTTAAACTAACACAAAAACCTTGATATTGGGATTAACCTGCTGCAGAAATCTCTGTTTGCAATTTGTTTAATTTTTAAAATCTGTACAATTACCTCAACACCTATCAAAACATGTCAATTTGTCAGGATGTATTCTCATCAGACTAGCTTTTTCTATAATAGGTATAAAAATCAAATTCATAAGGCATTATTTCCACTCACGTCCCATACCTTTCTTGAATAAAAAAATATTTAAGGAGGTTTGTTTATAATAGTTATCCAGGACACAGGTGTACAGAACTAAAATTTTTAAAAACAACATATCTTGAAATGGTTATCATAAACTGTTTCCTTTTCAAAGTCACATTGAGAATTGATGGAAATATTTATTTAATTTCAGGCCACAAATTTCTCTCCATATGTAGTAAGCTGAACTATGTAGAAGAAAATTAAATTTGGAAAATTATAAGTTGATATTGGTATAACTCATAAAGTCTCAGGAAATTGCACTCACTGAGAATGGAAAAAGGAGGATCCACAATGAGCTCAAGTATTAATACTGAATATCAAATATAAATGTCTCTTATAATGTGGCAACTCAGTATGGTGAATTTCACAGCTCTAGGTTTTTAGAATTAGGAAAAGAATTCAATTTACATTATCTCAAAATTTAGCTTTATAAAATTTTCCAATGGTCCAGGGCCAACATGGCTCTGTGTCCCATTAGTCCATTCATTGGATAAGGAACAATCCAGGGTCAGGACCAAAGATAGCTACTTTAAAGGCTGTCAAAGAATACAGTTCTCCAGGATAAAAACCAATGCAGAGATAAAACTTGGCAGTACAAATATCCCTCCATGCTGAAAAAAAAATTCATCTTTGAAATAATCAAAAAGGAAGAAAAATGAATGGGGAAAATCTCAATGAAAACAACTAGGATATCAAAATATCTATCCCAAAACTCCTGGCATATCCTAAAAGGTAACCAGTCTCCAGAACTATAACTAGCAGATATTGGTCAAATGAATCTCCCAAATTGGAGCAAATTAAAAAGCAAGTTTCATGAGCCAAAGGTAACCAAGATGAGTTACAAATGAAAATAAGGAGAGGTTACAAAGCAACAACTTTGACATCACAGATATAAATGTTAAGACAAATGTAGCATCAATCAGATAATGGTTCTTTATTCTATAATTATTCTCAAACACTGGGGCTAAAGGGTCCAAGAGTATACCTTTCTTTAGTCCACAATCTAAAGAAAATTAGTTGTAACAGACACAGTGGTTCAAAAAGAAGAGAAATATCCATTTACTTCTATTGTTAACAACTACTAATCTGCTTTAAATTGCCCTGATTTTGTGTAACTTACCTTTTAGAAGCTTCCCTTCCCTTCTTAGGTCACTATTACAAACTGTCCAACTAAACCAGAACTGAACAGGCTAAAATTTTTCTTTGAATTGTGATAATTTATGAGTATTCAAGGAGTTTATAAACATTATAATATATGAAGTTTTATAGATTATTTATCTACATTAGATATCATATTAAAAACTCAATATTTCAAATTACAATTTCAGAACAGCCAAGAAATGACAAATGGTAAGAGTTTCCATTAAAATGGAGGCTTGAACATATGGGTTTAAGCCTATCCCTCCCAAAATGCTTCCAAAATTATAACAGCCAAGAAAAGGAAAACTCATAAAGACAGAGATCATGAGAGAGGAGAAAACAGCAAACAGGAGATGTCCAAAAATCTGGACACTAGAAAGCAGATAAATCTATAAGTAGCAGCTAACTCACCAGACCAAAGAAATCTAAAACTTAAGCTTGCAAGGAAAGAAGTCACAAGAAGCAAGCACATTCAGGCCTCAGAGCAATGGATCCTAATATCTTTTACAGTAAGGTATGCAAGTCACCTAGTTCTACTCTTACATACAGAGTGTCCAGCAGGCAATTTTAGTGCTTATGATACCATCACTAGACCTTTGAAGTAAGTCCATAAAGTGAAAAGTCAGAGATGAAAACAAAGGAAACAGAGACAAGGTAGGAAGCAAAAGAAAATTCAAAGTGATAATATAAGAACAATGAGGAAGAGGCAGACATGTTGGAAATTAAATTATTTCACATGGGAAAAAAATAGAAGGTTTAGAAGATAAACTTGATAAGACCCCCAAGAAAAAACAAAAAGAGAAAAAAAAACAACAGAAAAAATCATTGAATGATAAATCTAAGAAGTCCAATAACAAAATAAAAGGAGTGCCAGAGAGAGAAAGAGAGAATATACAAGAGCAGAGAGACGAGATGAAAGAAAAGTACCGTGAAAAAACAAATATAAAATTACACAGCACTTAATGGTATTTCCAAACTAAAAGGGCCAAAAGACACTCCACACAATGAATGAAAAAAAGATCTACAAGGCATGAAAGCTTCAAAAAACAGAGAAAAGCTAAGATCTAAAAATCTTCCCTAAAACATTCAAAAGATCAGGTATCAGACTGTCATCTGTCTTCTGATGAGTTAGAAAACAGGACAAAGCCTTCAAAATTTTAAGGGAACACAGTTACTTCCAATCCAAAATTTTATACCCAGAATTTTATACTCAATCTCTCAAGGGTAAAGGTAGAATAAAGACAAGGTCGATAAATTCTGGGAGAAAAGAAAAACAAACAAACAAACAAACCCAAAACAGAAAACAAAAAACCCTGCTAATGTCTGGAAGCTCCTGGGAGATAGGGTCCATCAGAATGAGGAAGTAAAACAAGAAACACAAGATACAGGGAACAAAGGATCCACTACAGAAAAGAACAAAAGGAAATTCATAGGATGATGCTGAAGGGAGGTCTTAGGGTGCCTGCTGCTCAAAACTCTAGAAAGCAGTCAGTACAGATTAGAGGAGGAGAGAGGAAAGAGTAAGAATGAGTGGAAAAAAGTAGGAAACTAATAAATGATCTGTATTTGAACATACACAGAGTCTACTGCTCCTACAGAGAGTGTAGGAATGTAGCATTTGAGAAAAACCAATTCTTTTAAAGAATTTTCATTTTGATCAATAATTTTATCTCATATATAAATGTTCCTCATGAAAAATAATTTACTTTCAGGAAGTAAAGGAATGAGAATAAAATTTCTTTACTGTTTTTCTTCAAATATATTTTTTATAACCTTAAAAGCAGGTTTCCAAAAATCTCTACCAATTCTTCCAAACATATTTGGCCACTTAAAGTAGGTCTTAAAATACTAAAGTAGGTCTTAAAATACTTAAAAAGAAATTGTGAATATAAATATTGGTTCAAATGTGATTAGTGACATCATCTTGGTGGCCCTCTGAGTAGCAAAACCAGCAGCAGCAACAACTAATACCAAAGTAACTAAAAATGAAGCAAACCAAATAGTAACAAAAACAAAATCTGGCCAAAATGTTATAATTATTATAACATTATAATAATAATAATAATTATTATTATTATATAAATATAAAATATTGCTGGCATAAGTAGCAGCATTAATAAATATGAAAGTTAAACTTTACTGAGCAGACTATGTATAATACAGTTCTAAGTGCTTAGATATTTTTTTAAAATTATATTCCCATAGGAATTCTATGAAGTGTGGTCTATCATTAATTCCCTTTTTACAAGTGGTGAAAGTGAAGTGGCCAGGGTAGCAACTCGCCCAAACACAGAGTTCTATGGGAACACAATGAGGACTTAATTCAAGCATTTTGTCCTGCTCTTGGATCAATTCTACCCACCCCACTTAACCAACTAAGTATATGACAGGCTTGGGACTGACTGAAGCTGCTGATTTTATAGTTCTGTTCTCCACCTCGTTCAAAAGGTTCTCACCAGGTAGACAGATTTGAAGTTCCCTTAGTAAATCAGGGGCAGGGAGGAGGAGGAAGGTTTTGAGAAATGCTCATATGGAGGCTATATCATCATCTGTACAGGAGTAAATTTTTCAAAGCACCCTTCATTTCTCCCCACACTCATGCTGAGAATCACTGCTTCAGTGAGTCATTTAAAGGGGATATGCCACCTCAAGACATTAAGGACCACAGCCTGAGAAGCTTTGAGTTCAAACCATAAAGAAATCACCAGAAAGTCCCCATTTCTTTTCCAAAAACAGAACCTCTAAGACATACTCCCAGGCCAATTAATAGACAAAATCTTCTTCTCTGAGTAATTACTAAACTAATAGGAAATCAAATAACTTTCTTTAGATGGAAGTGAAAATAAAGGGCCTGACACAAGCATACAATATATACATGCATATTACACACATGCATGTAACAAGAAGTATCCCACCTTTTTACTCAACATTTCACTTAATGTAACATTCTTCTACATCTGTTCAACTCCTTGTATTTTACTGAACACTGTGATCTGCATGGGAAAAGCCTAAACTCCAGTGACAAAGCAACTCTTGTAAACTCTTCATCAATCTTTTAATCTACTTTAAAAATAACTGCTTGTCAATGGTGCATTGGGTGCCTTATCTCATAAATTCAACTTATTAACACCATCCATTCTGCTTTTAAGTAATCATCCAACATACCACATGTGGAATGTTTGCCTTATTCTTTTACTTAAAAACAATAAGCACTAACTCTTTTACTGTATAAATATTTAAACATTCATTCAAGTGTCTGTATAATATTTCAATAAACCATACCAGTTAACTTAAAACTAGCCTTTTAAAAAATCATTGGCTAATTAGAGTTTAAGAACTGCATGGGAAGCTTGAAGAAAGGATATTCTTATTATGCTGTGGCTGAAAATTTAGGACATTGTATATAATAACCAGGGAAGTAAAAAATGTACCTATTAACCTGGGAGATTTCCAGGCAGAGTGTTTAAGGTGATGCCCAGTTTCTTCCTGCTACTTAGAACAAAACGCAAAAGGAGAGAGAAAAAGCTTAAGAAAGAATAATTAAACAAAAAAGGAATCAGGACTTGCTGGTTTTGTAAATTCCTAGCCTCTCAGACAGCAAACAATGCTACAATTATGAAAAAGCTTCAACACAAACATCAAATCCAAAGCACATTCAGAAAACAGTGTTTAAAAATTGAGCTGCAGAAGTGACTGGAAAATCCTTTGTTAAGACTTCAGAAAGAGTCAAGATGGGTAATAGGGCTTTTAAGAAGCTTAAAAGCATTGCCCCATAGCAATCTTAGCAGGACCCCAAGGTAAAGAAGCAATTATTTCAACAAAATGTATGAGCATCATCTGTTCTAATGGAGTGAACCACAGTAAGATTTACAGGACACCCACAATGGGTTTTGGTTTTTGTTTTTTAGCCAAACATCACCAGTATAGTCTCAGTAGAACAGAGACAGCACAAAATGAAAAGAGGACTTTGGGGGCACCTGGGTGGCTCAGTGGGTTAAACCTCTGCCTTCAGCTCAGGTCATGGTCTCAGGGTCCTGGAATTGAGTCTCACATCGGGCTCTCTGCTCAGCAGGGAGCCTGCTTCCCTCTCTGTCTCTGCCTGCTACTCTGCCTACTTGTGATCTCTCTCTCTCTTTCTCTTTCTCTCTCTCTGTCAAATAAATAAATAAAATCTTAAAAAGAAAAAAAAAAGAGGACTTTGGACCCTCAGACTTCTACAGGTAGGAAGCAGGCTGAGAAAACAATTTAGTTCAAAACATAGAATAGCTTCCATGAAAAAGGAAGAATGACAGAGAGCAGAATCAAGAACTCAAGAGGGCACAGCAAAAGGTTGAAGAGAAACAGGGCAGGAATAGAACTGAAATAATCAAGGAACTTCTAACACTTTCTTGGCTGGATTCCAAAACTGCCATGGAGTACTAATTAATGTGCCTCCTGTCCTCATTCTTTTTGAACAGAACTATCTATAGTGATAATCTTATGCCTGAGTCCCACTGTATACTAGGTATGTGGGGGCAGGTGACTAATCTTTAGCTTGTAAGTCTTCAAACTGAGATGAACTAGACTGAAGGATTCTCATCTCTTTTGAATGTGATTTAGAAGATGAAATCCTGGACTGAGAGCTGGTAATATAAAGGGATAACACTTAAGAGTGAAGAAGAGACAGTTCCTAAGAGGTAGTGAGTATACCCATTCCATGCATGTGCAAAGAATGTAAACCATTTGCAACGATGGGATAGTTCCTGTTAGTTTTAAGACATGCCCATAAATTCTTTGAAATTTTCCCTGAAAAGGTAGAGCCCACTTCTCCTCTGCTTCAGCATGAGGCAGACTATGTGACTTGTTTTTATTTTTTAGTTGAACTTCAGCTAACATAATATTATTTTTAAGTGTAAAGTGATTCATTTAGTACGTTCACAATGTTGTAAACCAACACCTCGATCTAGTATCAAAATATTTTCATCACCCCAGAAGAAAAGAGTTCACTCATCAAGCAGTTACTCCCCATCTCCAGTCTCTTGCAAGCACCAATCTGATTTTTGTCACTGAGGATTTACCTATCTCAGATAATTCATATTATACGATATGACTTTTTATGTCTGGCTTCTTTCACTTTATGATATAAGGTTTATACATAGTATCATGTATCACTACTTTATTTCTTTTTATGGCTGAATAATATTCCATTGTATGTATATGCCACAATTTATCTACTTTTGTCTATCGTGAATAGTGCTATGGACTGTTTTCAATTCTTCTGGGTATATACTTATAAGTGGAATTTTTGGATCATATGGTAATTCTGTTTAACATTCTAAGGAACTACCAAACTGTTTTCCATGAAAGCTGTACATTTTATATTTCCATCAGCAGTGTATGAAGGCTCCAATTTCTCCATATCCTTATCAACACTTGTTATTTCCTGGGTTTGTTTGTTTAATCATAGCACACCTAGTAGGTGTAAAGTAATATCTCATTGTGGATTTGATTTGCATTTCCCTAATGACCAATGATGCTGAGCCTCATTTCATGTGCTTGTTGGCCATTTGCATACCTTTGGAGAAATATCTACTTAAATCCTTTCCTTATTTTTCAATTAGGTCTTTCTCTTGTTGAGTTGCCAGAGTTCTTTATATGTCTTGGATACTAGATCCTTACCAGACACATAATCTGTAAATATCTTCTTCCATTTCATAGGATATCTTTTCATTTCTTTATAATATCCTTTAACATATAGAGTTTTATATTATGATCAATTTTTTCTTTTTTTTTTCTTTTGTTACTCATGCTTTGGTCATCTAAGAATCCATTGCCAAATCCAAAGTAAAGAAGATTACTTCTGGCTTCTCCTAAGTGTTTTATTAACATTATATTTAGTTTGTTGATCCATCCAATCAGATCTTATATCAAAAGGCCTTTGTATATGATGAGAGGTAGGGGTCCAAGTTCATTCTTTTATATGTGGCTATCCAGTTGTCCCAGTACCATCTGTTTTTTCACCAAAGAGACTCCATACCTTTGTTGAAAATCAACTGTCCATAGATGTATGGGTTTATTTCTGGACTCTCAATTCTATTCCATTGGTCTGTATATTTATCCTTATGCCGGTACCACATCTGATTACTACAGCCTTATGTTAAGTTTTGAAACTGGGAGATGAATACATCAACTTTGTTCTTCTTTTTCAATATTGTTTTAGCTGTTTAGGGTCCCCTTGATCCATCTGAATTTGAACATTTGTTTTTCCCATTTTGCAAAAAAGATCAATGATATTTTGATAGGGATTGGATTAATCTGTGAATCACTTTGGAAAATATTGTTATCTTAACATTATTAAGTCTATCAATCCCTTTATACAGGATATCCTTCCGCTGATGTCGTAGGTACTCTTTAATTTCTTTTGGCAATGTACTTTTTCACTGTACAAATCTTTCACCTTCTTGCTTAAATTTATTCTGATGAAAACATAACTGATTTTTGTACGTTGATCTTATACCCTGAAACTGTGCTGAACTTGTTTATTAGCTCTAGTAAGTTTAGATGTTTTTGAAAGACACTATCCAGGAAGCTGCTCTAGCTCAGGGGCCTAAAACAAAGGCAAGCCTCTGTGCTAGTCCCTCAGAGAATGACCAGGCAGGACAAAATGCAAAGCCACAGTTTTCTGAGAACAAGGATCTTACTGATCCCCCCACCACCCCTCTCTGCTGCTGTTTCCAAGGCTGCTGCCAAGCTAGAAAATGGGAGGTGGCAGGCATGTAAATCTGTGAAGGCACAGATTCTTGAAGCTTCCCACTCCACCACTGTCCATGACCAGAAACTTCTTTTAACAAATCAAATGTGGCAGAAGGGACAGTGTGCAACCTCTGAGACTATGTCATAAAAAGCATTGAGATTTCCTCTTGGATCACTTACTCTAAGAGAAGCCAACTGCCTTGCTGAGAGGACTCTCAAGTAGCCCTAGAGAGAGTCCCACATGACAAGGAATGGAAGCTGCACACCAACAGCCCTATGCGTGAGCTATCTTAGATGACAGTCCTCCAACTAAGCCACTTCTGAAATAACTGATTACAGATATCATGAAATAATAAATGTGTATTGTTAAGTTGTAATAAGTTGTAATGTGTATTGCTGCTAAGTTTTGGAGCGTGTGATATTTAAAGCTGAGACTCAAAAGATGAGAACCAAGTGACTCCAGTTTACTCAGGAAGAAATGTTTCAAGCAATGGAAGGAAAGGTTTTTAGTCACAGCAACTTCTTTCAAGACACGTCTCCAAAGGCAAGGGAAACAAAAGCAAAAATGAACTTTTGGGACTTCATCAAAATCAAAAGGTTCTGCACAGCAAAGGAGACAGTCAAAAAAACAAAGAGGCAACCCACGGAATGGGAGAAGATATTTGCAAATGACATTGCAGATATCTAAGATCTATAAAGAACTTCTCAAACTCAACACTCAAAAAACAAATAACCCAGTCAAAAAATAGGCAGAAGACATGAACAGACACTTCTCCAAAAAAGACATACAATGGCTAACAGAAACATGAAAAAGTGCTCAACATCATTAGCCATCAGGGAAATACAAATCAAAACCATAATGAGATACCACATTACACCAATTAGAATGGCAAACATAAACAAAACAGGAAACAACAAATGTTGGTGAGGATGCAGAGAAAGGGGAACCTTCTTACACTGTTGGTGGGAATGCAAGCTGGTACAGCCACTCTGGAAAACAGTATGGAGGTTCCTTAAGATGTTAAAAATAGAGCTACTCTACAACCCAGGAATTGTACTACTAGGTATTTACTCCAAAGGTACAGATGCAGTGAAAAGAAGGGGCACATGTACCCCAATGTTCATAGCAGCAATGTCCACAATAGCCAAACTGTGAAAGGAACCAAGATGCCTTTCAACAGATGAATGGATAAAGAAGATGTGGTATATATATACAATGGAATATTACTCAGCCATCAGAAAGGATGAATACCTACCATTTGCATCCACATGGATGGAACTGGAGGGGTTTATACTAAGTGAAGTAAGTCAAGCAGAGAAAGACAATTAGCATATGGCTTCACTCATATGTGGAACATAAGCAATAGTATGGAGGACCACAGGGGAAGGGAGAGAAATCTGAACGGGGAGAAATCAGAGAGGGAGATGAACCATGAGAGACTATGGATATGGACCCCAGGAAACAAAGTGAGGGTTTCAGAGGGGAGGGGGTAACATGGTAATGGGTATTAAGGAGGACACGTGTTGTGATGTGCACTGGCTGTATACGTAACTAATGAATCTTTGAACACTACATCAAAAACTAATGATGTACTATACAGTGGCTAACTGAACATAATAAAAAAAGAAATCAAAAGAAAAAATAAAAATAAAAAACTCGAAAGAAGATCAGTCATGCTGGAGCTCAGCAGAGGAGAGGAAAATAGTGAAGAAAGAGATCACTGAAGCAGCAGAAAATCACCGAAGTGACTATAGCAAGGTATTAAGACTAGTAAAAACTGGTAAGCTCTGGAGTCATCAATGGTTCTTTATCCATCAAAAATGGAAACTGGCTTATAATTACATAGGGAAGACAGAACAAAGCAAAACAATCAATTGCCACTGACAGCTAACTGAAGGTAGTTTACCAGCACTCATATGAAGCTTGCATAAGGTAAAAAGCAAGGCAGATGGGTACAACCACAGAAGGGCAAAAACTAGATATTTTTGTGAATATAAACTTAACAGAAATTATGTAACTCTGATAAGTCAACATTGTTTATTTCTGAAGTACTGGTAAACATTTGATTGAAAAGTGAGCATAGAGCATTAATGAATGAACATGGGAGCTTACAAGTTTTTTCTTTTTATTCTTGGTTCCTCATTAGCTTTGTGAAATTCGGTAAATCACTTCTCTCCTAACCTAATTTCACTCATCTGCAAAATGGGATAATAACATATATATGTGACCAATCTGATTTTAAAAGATAAAATGAAATAATATATGATAAATAATATACATGACATATGATAAATATATGATAAATAACATATGATAATATATGATAAAAGTGCTTTTAAAACTACCAAAAAAATCTAGAAAAAAATCAACATTTACAAATGAGAAATCAATAACTGTACCTACCAACACAGGAACCTAGGGTGGGCAGTATAAAGCCCTTTGAATGCAAAAACCAAGGCCTTTACCTCATTCCATATCACTTATCTAACTTTATAGAATTAATACAGAATCCCACAGCTACAAATAAAACCATCTTTATAAAGATGTTATTTAAAATTCTGAATGGTGGATTCATTAGTAAAAATCTTACATCTATAAAATAAGTTTAAAACATCTGTCTCAAAGTTGATCAAAAATCAACTCTGCAAAGGTGCACACTTGTTCTTGTCCTGGGATACCTTATGACACAAGGTTTAATAATTGGTGAAAAGGGTAAAAGAATTTCAAGAAATCCCCATTGGATAACTAGTCTCTGAAATTAAAACTAAATGTAAATTAGCAAAATAATACTATTTGTGTAACTATAAGATTAAAACAAACTTCTGTGGGAAAATATAATACTATCAATGACATTTTCAATCAGTAAAAAAATAAAATATTTGTGTTTTCAGATTTTACAACTATTTGAATACCAAAAGGTATTCATCTCCGGATACTAAACCAGAAAAAATTGTATAATTTAAAAGAAGGAAAACATCATTAGTGAAGAAGAGAAGCATTAGACATCATAAAATGTGATACATAATTATGTTATTTTGTTATTAAAAATGACTCAGAAGAAAAGAAATTGACTTTTTTAGGGTATTTACTAACCGAATTTTCTTCCTCCTCTTCCAATTCTCGCTGCTGCTCTTCATGTCTTTTAGCTTTGATCTCCATAGCTTCTGTGATCAGGTCTCTTAAAATTGATACAGGCTTTGCATTCTTGATAAAAGGATGCTGGAAAAGTAAAATTCAATGGTATGAATTCAAAAGATTTCTCTGAATGATAACTAAAATACATTTTAAAAAGGCATAAATGCTAACCAGGATCATCGGCTTCAATGACTGTTCTTTCAACCAGAACTAAATGTATACATTAAGAGAAGAGAATATTTCAGCTGCTTTAGAAATTAAGATTTTGTTTTTAGGTTTAACTTGATTCTAGAAAACTATTAAAGCACACACAAAAAAACGCAAATAAAACTACCTTACCCTTAAAAATATAATTGTCCAAAGGAAGTATAAATTAGATAGTG